>CAUYSK010069652.1:0-20364 GCA_963575035.1 Avahi laniger
AGCACAATTCACAATTGCAAAGATGTGGAAACAACCCAAGTGTCCATCAATACATGAGTGGATTAATAAAATGTGGTATATGTATACCATGGAGTACTATTCAGCTTTAAGAAACTATGGTGATATAGCACCTCTTGTATACTCCTGGATAGAGCTGAAATGCATTCTACTAAGTGAAGTATCCCAAGAAAGGAAAAACAAGAACCACACGTAGTCACCATCAAATTGGTATTTACTGATCAACACATAAGTGCACATATAAGAATAACATCTATTGGATGTCGGGCAGGGGGGAGTGCGGAGAGGGGAGGAGGGATGGGTATATGCATACATAAAGAGTGCCATGCGCACCATCCAAGGGATGGACACACTCGAAACTCGGACTTGGGGGAGGGGAAGGGCAACATACGTAACCTAAACATCTGTACCCCCATAATATGCTGAAATTAAAAAAAAAATCAAATAAAAACCTCTTCTATGTTTAACAATAGCTCATTGGTTAAGAAGAAAATAACAATGGAAATAACAGAATATTTAAAATTTAGTGATAAAATGTCTGTATATCAAAACTTGCAGCTTAGGAGGTAGTTACAGAGAGATTTAATGTATATATAATAAAAGTATTAAAATGTGGACTAAATCAAATTTATAATAGTGCAAATTTTGGAGAAGAAAGAGAAATAGAATTAGTGAGAAGAATATTGGAGACTTCAGCTTTACATGGAAGATATTAGCCCTTAAAAAGCAAAGTAAAGGATAGATCCAGTATATTTTTGTAAATTACCTATTGTTTATTTAGGATGAGATATTCTTTATTTCTTTTGTGTTCTTCTTCATTTTAAACTATCCAAATAGTAAAATTTATTAAAGATTTATTTCAAGGGATGTCTGTTTTACCTGGACATTTTTCTTCAGCAGAAGATATCTGAATTATGCATTGAACTCTTCCTGAAAAAGTATTAGAAATTAAGGTGATATTGGATTTTATGTCACAAATATGGTTCCTTCAAAATGTCAGCCTTCTTTCCCTAAATAAGCTTTATTTATATTAGAAATTTGTAGCACTGTTTTGTTTATTTGTTTGGTATCTACTAGGGCTCTGGCCACTTACATTGGGCGGTTGTGTTAGAAATTCATTATTATCAGATTAGTTTTTTTTCTGAATTTCTCAACTAGACATCCACTAAAAATTCAACTTTTCTCAACTAGACATCAACTAAAAATTCAATTGTTTCTTAACTAGAATATCAATAATGGGCAGTAAATGACCAGAAGAGAAATGAAAGTATTATATTCATAACATATTCATTATAATACTTGGCTTATAGAAATGACTTAGGTTGCATGTTTGTTTTTTTCATCATGAGTATGTTGTTTCATAAATAGATAAGATAACATTAAATTTTTATTATGTTCTTGAAATAAACATTTCTCATAAAAGTTCTTCATATGTTCAGATATTATCCATATGTTCAATATTCAGCATTTCCTTTCCAACATTTGTAAGATGTTTTAAATAGTAATGAAAAATAATACTAGCTAATATTTTTTGATGTTTACTATATGCCAGGTGGTACTCTATATGCCAGGTAGTATTCTAAGTTCATGAAATTAAATAATTGATCCTTTGAATCACCATAAGATGCTTAAGTGATTTGTGTTTGTATGTATGTTAAATATACAACTTCAGCTAGGATATATAACTTTATGTCCATATATATTCTCAGATTTTTCACATGTCTTGTCCCTCAGAGTACATGCCACTGGGATGGGAATTAATGCTTTAATAGTTAGAATTGTCCTTAAAATGCAGATGGAGCTAGTAGAAATCTCTGAGGGAGATAGAGCATCTTTTACTTATTTCCAAATAAAGAAAGACAAATTGTTAAACAAAGTGTATCCTATGAATCTTGTTCTTTAAAAATTAGGAATTGTGATGAGACATAAAAGTCACCAATATTTATCAAAATAATGAATATTAAAGTAAATTAATTATCTAAAGTTGGAAAAGTAAAAATTCAGTAAGAACAATCATATCTTGAAAACATATGATGGATATAAAAAACTAAAGAATATCTGCTTTAAAATGAATTTTTCATTCACTTATTCATTTAGCAAAATTATATTGAAAGCTTAGTATGTATAAAACCTCATGAGCTGTGGAATAGATCCACCTTTTACACATTCTATTTGGACTTTCTTTAACATATGGTCCCATACTTTAGTAAATTATATCTTCATAATTAAATATTTAAGTTAAATATTAAGGCTACTCCAGAGTAATAATCCCATGCACAGCCAGTAAAAGGCAACATTTTATTTTCTCTAATCTAATACAGATTTGATGAGAAATTAGGTAAACTAGTGAAGTGGTTAGCTCTTTTGAAAAAACCTGATTATCTTTGGTTATTTCCTCTTGAAAATATTTAATATGGAAAAAGATGCAAAAACACAGAAAGTATTATTAGGTCTTCAGAAAAAGCCACAGTATTTCATAATTTGTGGTGTTGGAGATATGTGTTATGGAGTGAAAGTTTACTATAGAGGCAGTAATCCATTCACCTGTGCTACTTACAAGACTATTTTAGTGCTATAAGAACTTCCTAATGATGTCTTTTAAATAAAATTAATTATTTGTAATGACTTTATAAATATTCATTTTCTCTACTTTATTTCAGGGCCATCAATTTTCACTATCAACTGTAATTTTAATCCACTCTGTTTTTTCCTCAAAATATTCTCTGGAGTTTGATTTTAAAATAATTTCTACTGCAGTATTTTTCCCTCATACACTTATTTGTCCTTTATACATATTTATTATTTTTATTCACATAATTATAACTGTTATATGAATTTATATAACTGACATATAGATTTTTATATAAATTAAGCCTATAGAAATTCAATATTAGTTCTTATTTGAAAGGCAAAATTGAAGGAAGCAAATGTAAATCGAGCATATGATTTCAAGATTTTAGTGAACACATTCATTTATTACATGCTTTTAAAATAATGATGAGACTGATCAGCTAAATTAGTAAAAATATAGCTATGATAGGTAAAAATTAAGAGTGAATTGTGTTGTATTCTCTGTGTGCACCATACTACCCTCCCCTATGTATCCTTTAAATTACTGCTACACTCCACAGGCTGGGTAGGGAGGTGAATGAGTGAGAAGAGATACAAAGGAAAAGAAATAAAATATGAAGATTCCCCATCTTTCTCTAATCCATCTTCCTTTCACTTATTCCCTGGAGTTTTTTTGCCAGCCAGTTCCCAGATCTTGCATTATACAGATTTAGAAAAGTAGGTAAAGAGTCAGATCAGTAGAACTCTGAGGAAAATGATGAAAAATTAGAGGGAGGGGCTAAAACAATCCAGGTACTAGGGGATGGAGGGATGGTAGAGAATGCAGAGCAGGGTAGGGCTGGAGGAAGATCCTGTAAAGTACCTGCAAATGGTGACAGAATAAGCTTGTGGATTTTTTGTTTTAGATCCGTTGATAGGTATGAATTGTGGGTTAGATGCCCTTTAAAATTATTTGAAAGAGATCATTAAAGATCAAACTTCCTTTTAAATTTCTATTTGGTGGTTTGACTGTGGTTTTAAGAATATAACTACATGAATTGACTGAGCCTTATAGGCTCAAGATTTATTAGGGTTACAGGTGAAATCATATGTCAGTGACCAATTTAAGTTGTATACGACTTGCACTGTAGTCATCACAAGTATACGTACACTGTAATGGGTTACAAATATGCACAAGTTATTAAATGCAAATAGATCTGTTATATAAATATAACTTTTTGTACTAATGTTTGTAATTAAAAAGGAATTGAGATTTACTAGTTATTTTAGTCGTACTAATACAGTCAAGCCTGAATCTGCAGTCACATAATGGAAAAATATGTACCTACACCAAGAGTTATTTATGACATTTTTCATATTTTTGTCCTATATATAATATGTGATTATTTGTACTTGACATATACAGACCAAGAATTGTCTATTACATTATAGTATATAATAACTGTAAATATTGCTGTTGTTAGTCTTTGAATGTAGTAATTTAGTCCTAATTTTTGAAGTTTTATGTGTAAAAGCTATAATCTTTCTACCATTTTCTACTTTACTGAACTTTTAATGTAAAACTCTGTAATAACATAGTGAAATGGAAATTGCTTTTAGAGGAAGTTATAATAAAGCTAGCTAAGAAAAATTTTAGAGCTAAATTTTGTTTACTCTGTGCTCAAAATAGGTCCTATATGGAGAGAAGATATTATGAAATTGTTACATAATGTCATATATTTTCCAAGTTGTTCAAGTGCTGGTGGTTTACAACAGATTAATTCTTGGTCACTTTTCTTTTCAAATAAATATGTCAGATGTCACATTATTAGACAGGAAAATGAGGTAATAGCTCAGAGAGAGCCGTTATAAATACTGTTATTATTTATAGAGATAAGTAATAGGGAGGTTTTCAAAGAAACCTTTAGAAACTCTATTAGTTCAAAGCTCTATTAAAAGCAAAGTGGTTTTGATTGGGGGAGGCCCGCAAATGATCATCTGAAGGCAAAATTGTGTTTTCACAATGACCAATTCAATAAAGTATCCATCAAGACTGTCAAGCACTCAATTGGATGCTCTGTGGTCAAACCTGTATGGTACATAGACAAAGCCACAGACTTTGTTTCATTTAATCCCAAGTTTACAAGAGAGTGGTTGTAATGTTTCACATTTAACTTTTTTTTCAGAAATTACCTTTATAGATTAAAATTACAGAGATGTTTCAAACTTCTTAGATTAAGGCAACTATCTAAATATTAAATTGTACCATCAGCATCAAAGCATTACAAAGTGTAAGATGCACTATAAATACTTACAATTCCTGGCACCATCTAAACATTATCATAAATCTTGTACACCAATTTAATAAATTCAGTGTACTTGAAAGTGAAAACCTCTATTTTAAGTTATATCTACTTCTATATTATCCCTTGCCTTTAGATGAAGATATCACACTGGTGAGAGGGGAAGAGTTTGTGAAAGATAGCACTGAACACAGCACTTTCCATACTAGAAAGTTATTTTTTCAAACCACTGTGAAATTAACAGCTATCAATCAGTAGGCCAGTGAGATTGATTTGACTTGGTATTAAAAATCTTTATCAGGTTCGTATGTATAAAAATGTCATCTTCCCTAAGAAGTAAGGCAGGCATACTTCTTAGGTATTTTATTACAGTCTCCTTGACCTTCCTGCACATACTTGTAATTTCTCTACAATTTTTCTAAAAAAAAAAACCAAATAAACAAAAAACCCAGAGTCCTTAGTATTGTTTGAGATAAATATAACAAGTCTGCTCTGTGTAGGTTGATGAAGATCATTTTTTCATGTGGCTAGCCTTATGTCCCACAAACATTGTCAAAAGACTTTTTGTATTTTATTAAACTAGCTCATCATTAAATACATGGATTTTAGTTGCACAGGAAAATATGATCATAATATAGCCTTTATAAAATAATATACCAAAACATTAGCTACAATTTTCTTTGTAACAAACATGTAAATTTTCAAATTTTGTTGTTTTGAGAACAAATAACATTTCAGAGTTTCGAGAACATTATTATAGTTCAAATCCACCTTTCTCCAGTCAGCTACACTATAAACATATTTTGTTACATATTTCTTAAGTGACTTGGTTTTATTTTAATATGCAACTTGCGATCTGATTTGTATAGCCGAACCACCCTACAAGAAGATTCTCATTTTCTACTGACCTCAAAACCACCTTTAAGAACTGCATACTTCACAAATACTCAGGAAATTGATATGACTTTCCAATAGCCTTTGGACTCAGCTTTCCTTTACAGGCTCGTCTGAAATATATGCCTACTTGTAGTTTTCAACACAGCCAAATAGCTACACATTTCCTAAAACAGTTTATTCAATTTAGCTGTCATCTTACCAGAAATGGCCTCCTTCAGCCTCTTCCCTTTATGCAAAACCTGTACAAATTTTGATGCATACCTCATATTGTTTTTCTCAAAGAAGCTCAGCCTGTCCATCAAAATCCTCAGTGATCACCAACTCCTCTGGTACTTATATGGCCTGCTTTCTGTGTCACTCATTTCACAGTTACCAACTGAGGCTGTGTGTTTAGTTATGCATGCCTACTCAACCAAATTGCAAGTTCTTTGAAGTCAAGAATCATGACCCTTGACTTCCTTATATATGCAAGAGCCTCAAATCCAGAATTTTGCACATAGGAATCATACATTTTTTAATCTAGAAAGAATCATATGACATGATCTCAACCACAGAAGACAGATAAGAGGCATAGATATAAGGACTTAAAGGAAAGGCTGAAAAAATATTTGGTGATCATTGAGTGTTGGCTTTACTCCTGAGTGTTAGAAGGAGTTGTAATTTTTTGTCTATATAAAATTCCCTCTAAGACTGTCCTATTCAAACTTGAGCATGCATAAGAATCAAGAGGGTTTGTTATTATAAAAGAGATCAGAAAGCCCATAGCCCAGTGTTTTTGATTTAGGAGGCCCAGGTTGGGGCCAAGAATTTGCTTTTCTAACAAGTTCTCAGGTTATGTTGATATTACTCGTTCATGGAATACCTTTTGAATAGTATTGCTGTAAGAGAAAGATGCTTACACATAAATGCTATCTCAATGATAGTTTTCTATTTTTGAAAACATAATTTAGAACTCATATTAAATTACCATTTTCTTCAAAAGATATCAATAGTTTCTATTCCTAATATTCTTTCAATTTTCTCCTAAGGATTCTACTTTTATAATGACTCACAGATATTAATTACCAGAGTAAAGAAATAATTTTAAAAGCTCTTTTCATTCATTTTTATCAAAATTCACATTTTATGGGAAAGGACAAGACAAATGCCAATAGGGTAATGACTTCTTATCTAAATTTAACATTCTCATACACAAATGGGAGCAGGGCTAATTACAACTTTCTAGAAGGCAGTTTGGCAATGTATATAGAAAGCTTTATAATGTGTGTATTTCTCACTCTATAATTCTTAGTGACTTATGCTAAGAAAAGAATAAAACAAGTGATCAAATGTGGAAATATTCTATACTTCAATGTGATGATAATTGAATAGATATATAAATTTGTAAAAATTCATCAAATAGTACACTTAAAATAGATGCTTTTTTAAGTAAATTATACCTCAACAACATTGATTTAAATTTCCCTTGAAAGTATCAGTAAGACAATACTTCCTTATTATTATTGTTTTTTTATATACACTCATGGCTAGTAGTCACTTACTTCAAAATGAAAGTAGGGACAGTGTTGAGTAGAAAATTGAGTCCAAGGTGTTTGCCATGGCCTCTGGAGTTAAGTGTCATGAGATTGGCAGAAGAGTTGGATTTAGAGTGAGAGAGAGAGAGAGAGAGAGTGTGCATGTCTGTGTCTGTGTGTCTGTGGTACCCAGAATCTGGGAAGTAGCCCTGCAGCCCCTCCACCGGTTCTAAGCAATAGAGAATGCATGACCACTTTGAAGAGTCAGCTTTTGAAAGTCTCCCAGAGAGACAGAGAAGGTAGAAACTTTGACAGATCTTTCAGAAAGGCACAGTAATCCAAAGACCCAAGTTTTCAACTTGGATTTAAGCTATTGGCTAGAGTTTACTCTAAGGATTCTGAAGTACTTTAAAGTTGATGGATCTGAGTCTTAGGTGATTTCATTGCCATACCCTTAGAGAGACTGAAAAAGGTAAAAAATGAGCAGGGCAGTAGCTTCCCTAGCTAATTTTCTGGGATCATTAACAGGCTAGCTATTGCTGCATCATTTTCTGCTTTCTCACCTAGATTGTCAACTCCTTACTGGTACTTGCTTATCTTTCCATCCTCTGGAGCCCTACTTTACTCATAATTGCTACTCAGTAATCATGTAACTGGGTTGAAATAATTTCTTTCTGTTGAGTTAGTATTTTGCAAACTTTCATTTCAGTCTAGTGGATGTAAGAATTTGGGAAGATATTGACAAGCATATTTTGAAGGTATATCCAACAGAATTAGAAATTATTTTCAAAGAAAACCTTTAAAATAGCATCTATTTTCTTTCTAAGTAACTTGCAAATCAGATTTTCTTAATTTTTAAAGGAAAAAAACAATGCTCTTCTCCCTGTATCCCAGAGCTACAGATGAATGTGGTTTCTAAAACTTTTTCTGAGTCATATATTTTCATTAGCCACAGCGATCTTAGAACTGAAGCTTGGCTATAGGCTATGTTAAAGACACATGAGGCAGAATATAAAATAGCTAGAATTTATCGTGTTACATGGTATTTCAAAAGCAAGGTTACTGCTTTTTCTTAATCTAAATATATAGTCTCACTGGAAAGGTGCTTTGGGGTCAACTCTTTCAAATAATAGAGTTATTTTTTAGTTAAAACTAAGATACAAAACTGTTATCAACATAGGAATGAAATTGTCTGGGAGATGCCTGCATTTGTAAGAATTGGTGATGTTCTTAACGGTTTGTTCTGTAGAGAAAGAGCCATTAGACTTAAGAGTGTGGTATTATGGCAGGCATATCCAGAGCTACTTCAGAGCAATGTAGGGAAGGAGGAGTCTACTGCCTCTGATGATTTGATCTTCCTATTGATTCCTATATAAATTCTAAATCTTGTTCATCACTTGCCCTTTACTGAAAACTTAATTAGCTAGATCATTTTTCTACTTTGTAATCCTCTAATTATTTTCAGTGGTGCAAGTATTTGTAAACTCCTCTGTTACTTTTTATAATAAAGTGATTTTTACCTTGTAAGAAGGCTAAGACTATCTCATGGAATCCAAATCAATGAAGTAGGTCTTGTGAAAGAGATAAAGTGACTTGCTCAAGGCCACTCTGATGGCATCAGAAAGAAATTTAAATTCAGGTCCGGCTGACTCCAGAACCTGAGCATACTTGTCCATGTATCAGAATTTTAGACATTTGTGCCTAATTTTTAAATGTTGTTATTTATTTCTGACCATTTCTACCCCTGCCCCTGTCCAATCTTGGACAAATTTCTTTTAGGAAGTTTCCCTGACTATCCTGCTACTGTTACCCACTGATTCTTCGGATCAATTGCTGATTTTACTTTTTTCAAAGCATTTTTCCCTATCTGGACTTACATTACTTACTTGCGCGTTTCTTCCTATTGGAATATAGCTAGCTCAGAGTTTGAACCTCATCTACTTATTCCATTTTTTCCCTAGCATTTATGTCCTGAGCATGAAATAAAGCTCACTAGATTTTGGTTGAAGGAGTAATCACTAGGTACTAAACATCAGAGTAACAGTTACCAGGGGGCATCACTCTCACACTTGGCTATAGTTCTTCTAGAAAGTGGTGTATTTTTGTTTCTAGTCGCTACATTCCTATACAGCTTTTCAAATGGGTTTCAGTGTAACTCAGCTGAAAATTATTGCCATTTATATGCTTCTCTTCCACTAGAAAGTTAAATAAATAAGATCAAAGATTTAAAATATTATTCTTTTTATTACATATGAGTAATTTATGTTTGAAAGTCTTTGAAACGTTTTCCTATGTGTATTCACAAGATATCATATTTTGCTTAATTATTAATTTCAGCCATTTGCAGACATTTACTATTGGAGAAAAGTGAATATTAATAAGGGAACCAAAATTCAAAAATCATCTCTAAGGTTTTACTTTTCATACCCTAAAATCATTCACACAGTGCTTGCTTATTCAGGACTTTTTTCATTTCATCTAAATCAAGCATGTATCTCTCATTTTTTTTTTCTATTGCTAAGTGGGAATTTAGAGATTATTTAATAAATGTGATTAGAACCAGACATTAAAAAGTTCAATTGCTTTTAATGCCTTGTATGGTGCACTGAAAAAAGGATAACATTTAAATGTCATGAACAAATAACTGTCTTCTTGTGAATAAATTATATTTCATATAATTTCCATGTTTAGTAATGCTACACTT
Source organism: Avahi laniger (assembly GCA_963575035.1). Classification (NCBI taxonomy): domain Eukaryota; kingdom Metazoa; phylum Chordata; class Mammalia; order Primates; family Indriidae; genus Avahi; species Avahi laniger. Next base: position 9,987 of record CAUYSK010069652.1, read on the forward strand.
TCCATAGGCTAAAACCAGAAAGCAAGAATCAACTACACAGTAGCTGAGATCGTAAACTATGAAGAGAAGTTTTCCTCATTGGAAGACAGGTTTGAAATAGAAATAAATCTACAGTTCATGTGTTTTTTCAGTGTATTAGAACTGATGGTAACAGTGGACATTCACACACATTTGAATATGCGTGTGTGTGTGTGTGTGTGTGTACTGATTTTATTTAAAAGTATTTAAAGTGACTTTTAAGAATACAATTTTTTAATCATAACAATGCTTCTTAGAAGCAGGTGTTAGTTATTTTCCACATTTTACCAATGAGGGAAGTGGGGATTGAGTAGATTATATGACTTACCCAAGACTGAGTAATTGATAAAAAGTAGATTTTGGCCTTGAATTCTGATTATCTGACTGATATTTCACTACTTAAAAAATAATATAAATAGAAAAAAAAGAAAAAATCCCCAAATCAAAATTGAAGTAAAAGTAAGGTCTACTTAATTATTGTCTCTCTCTATTCGAGACTTAGTTGCAGGCAACATAATGTACTCTAGTTAATCAATGGAAAAGAATTTATTTCAGGGTATCAATTAGCTTAAAGAATTACTGGGAAGGCCAATGTACTAGAATTGAATGCTGCCAAGCTCGCAATACTGAACCACCCAAGAGATTGTCTCGTGGAAAGTCACCTATTCTCGGTCGCCTGCACTTGGATACTTACAGGACCAGCAGTTTTAGCAGCTGCAGAAACGCCATGTCTTCACAACGCTGCTTGCTTCTTCTATTTTCATTCTAGCTCTACAATTATTACTAGTTGAAGCTAGTAAGTTTATCACAGGATTCCTGAATACTCTTATCCAGATGATTAATAATATCCACCATAGCCCTACAGTCCTAACACACTACCTCAGAAATTCAGTGGCTTAAAACAATATTCATCTGTTTTTGCTCACACAAATGTAGGATGGCTGAGGTTGGCTGATCTAGGCTGGATTTGGCTGGGAGGCTCTGCTTCATTTTATAGATCTGGCTAAACTCTGCTCTGATGTGGGCTAGATTCATTCTGGATCAATTGTGTTCATTCTGGAGTCCAGGCAGAGGGCAGCAGCTACACACAGAAGGACATTTTATAGTGACGGCCAAACAATAGAAACACATGTCTCCTTTAGTGTAGAATTGGAATTGGCAAATTCTTACTTCTGCTACATTTCTTTGGTTAATTCAAGTCACATGGCAGACTCCAAAGGCAAGGTGGGGAAGTACATTCCACCCTAGTGGGGAGCGACTGCAAAGTCACATAGCAAAGATGGTAGATGAAGAGAAGAGTGAAAGACTGGGATAAACACTTAAATCTATCACCCAGAAAATATTGTTTTGGGATTCTGCTCATGAGAAAAGAGAGGTACAATTGGAGAACTATAAAAATGGAGACAATTTGCAAATAATTTTTGGGCTGAGACAAAGAAAAAAGGTGTACTACATACATTTAATGTAATGGAAGATCAAGGGCTAGTATATTCAGCATAGCTTTTAGATCTATAATGTTGAACTATTGGTGAAATAGTCTGGGTCACAATTTTGATTTCTCTCAAAAGATTTATATACTGCATAAATGATATGCATATACATAACAGAGGACATCATAGTATTACTATATGTAAAGCAATCTTATTATTGTTGCATCTTAGTAGGAGAAGCATGATATGTATAAATTTGGTACATTTAAAACTGAAAGAAGTTTTATTTCTATTTATTTTTATTAAATTATCAATTATGTAGCAATGTATATAGTTATGTGGCTATGTGCCAAGGATAAGGAGGGGACACTGATGTAATTTCTGCTTGTCCAGTCTAATGCACATGTAAAAGGATAGAGATACAGTTTCTACCACACAAGTTGAAGAAAAAGTAAAATATAGGCATTACTTATTAAGTGAAAATTATTCCATAACCACTTGTTGTCCAAGACCAGTCAGTACCTTGCTGGGCTTGGTAAGTAATGATTTTATACTCCTGGATAGGTGGAGTCTCCTCTTATTTAACAATACTCTCATATAAGAAAAGAAGAGAAATATTCCCCTCATTTCTTGATCTTTGCCAACACTGGGAAGGAGCTTCATTGCAAGAATTGGAAATTTTAAACCTTTCTTTTAGTCACTGCCATCTTTCCATGCAAGGGAAAAATCATGCTACGACTGCATAGCAATGTATAATATTATAGTTAAACCAACAGAAAAATAAATTCAAGATATGATAAAACTACAAAAAATATTAAAAGATATATATAATAATTGCCTTAGATATAATTTCTTTAAGCACCAAGTTGTTAAAGACCGGTGAAAAAGTCAAAATTTTAATCTGATTTGATCAGGTATAAGACAGTTCTATTTCCTGTTACTCTAATATATTTTACTTACTGCTATGCTTGTTTTTATGATTCTTTTAAATCATTTTAAATTTTTGAGTACTATAAAACATTTTATGTTTTGTTTGGAATTTAGTCTATAAGCTAGATCATTTAAAAATGTTAACCGCATAACATTCAAGTGGTTAAAATTCTCCTCCAATAGCAGAAAATACCCTTAGTTTTTTAATGATATTAATAGAGGAAAAAGAATGTTTTATAAGGAAATTGAGCTGTAAAAAGGCTATGTGCAGGATATTATTGCATAAAGATAAAAAACAAAATTATCAGAATCAGCACATGGTTTTTCAATGTTTACTTTTTTTGATATGCTAGCTTTACTTTTCTAATACAATTTATGATAAATGCATTATATTTAAAAATTTAGAAAATATTTATCCATTTTTCACTTAAAATTATCTCAAGTTCTACTGAAGATTCATGTATCATGCATGTTCAGGTGAGCAGCAGGGAGTCCTTCAGGGGTTTTTAGCAGGGGAATGATGTAGTTAGATTTACATTTTACCCAGGCTGCTTGATAGTTAAGTAAGAGACATTTTTTTTCTATTAATATTTTCAGAACCTCTTGACTTTTATTTTTTAATAATTAATAAACTTTACTTTTAGAGCAGTTTTAGGTTTACAGCAAAATTGACTGGAAAGTACAGAATGTTGCCGTACAGCCCCTGTACACACACACACACACACACACACACACACACACACACACACACAGAGTATCCTGTACCAGAGTGGCACATTTGTTACAATAGATGATCCTGCACTGACACAACATTATCACCGAAAGTCCATTATTTACCTTAGGGTTCATTTTTTGTGTTGTACATTCTATGGGTTTTGAAAAATGTAAAATGGAAGACATGTACCGACTATTGTGATACCACACAAAATAGTTTCACTGCCCTAAAAATCCTCTGTGCTCTACCTATTCATTCCTTTCTCTTTGCTAACCCCTAGCAACTACTAATCTGTTTACTGTCTCCATAGTTTGTCTTTCTCCAAATGTCATGTGGTTGGAATCATATAGTATGTAGGCTCTTCAAATTGGCTTCTTTCACCTAGTAAGAGCCATTTAAATATTCTTCATGTCTTTTCATACTTTGATAGCTCTTTTCTTTTGGTGCTGAATAATATTCCATTATCTGGATATACCACAGTTTATCTACTCACATACTGAAGGATATCTTGGTTGCTTCCAAAGTTTGGCAATTGTGAATAAAGCTGCTATAAACATTCATGGGTTTATACTCAGGAAAATTGTGATTTTCCTCTAGTCACCCGTCTCTCCAATTTTGAGGGCAGCAGTTTGCCCTGTGATCTCACTTCTTTGACAGGTCTAAGAAGAGTTGTTGATTTTTCATTTTATTCCACATTTTACTTGTGGTCAAGATGGAATGATGATATCTAAGCTCTTCACATGCTGGACCATTAACTAGAAGCCCTGACTTTTAGCAGTATTTTAAAAAGGCCCAGTGCCCATCAATACATGAGTGGATTAATAAAAGGTGGTATTTTATACCAGGGAGTGCTACTCAGTCACAAAAGAAACGGTGCACTAACACCTGTTGTATTAACCTGGATGGGACTGGAGCCCATTCTTCTAAGGGAAGTATCACAAGAATGGAAAAACAAACACCACGTGTACTCGCCATTAAATTGGTACTAACTGATCAACACTTATGTGCACATATGGAAATAACATTCATCAGGGATCAGGCAGGTGGGAGAGGGGAAGAGGGAATGGGTAAATTCACACCTAATGAGTGCGGTGCACACCGTCTGGGGGATGGGTACACTTGTAGCTTTGACTTGGGCCATGCAAAGGCAATTTATGTGACCAAAGCCTTTGTACCCCTGTAATGTTCTGAAATTTTTAAAAAAAGGCTGTGGTAGAAAACTATAGGGTCTTATTACAGGATTAATAGAAATTAGTTACAGATAATGCAAACTTCTCTGCAAATTCTGTAATTTATTCAGTTCCAGCAACTGTAATGATATGTGAGTGAACTTTAAATGATGATCTAATTGCTTTAAAGTAGTTGTGGGCAAATTGAAATAATATGTTAAAGACATATTTATATGTTATATGTTAAAAACATAATGTAGGAAAGGAAACCAAAACTAAAACCTCTCTGACAGAGGCTGTTTAGGGAAAAGTGTCTTACCTTTCCTTTCTGTTCTTTGTTTTCTGTTTTGCTCTCTCCAAACAGAATGCCATCATGAATCCTTATCAGGCCTGAATTGATAGAAAATTAATACTCAGGGCTCACGAATACACCTTTTATGACAGGAAGTTGCATAAAATATACTTCAATGTAATATTGAAAACTAGATACAATGCTTCTTAGGTTTGTAGACTTGAACTGATATATTATCTATCACTAGAAGAATTTCTAGAAGAATTTGCATCCAATTGTTATAGGAAGTTTGCCCTAGATGTATCTTTAAAGATCACTGACTCTATTCTTCCAGCTTCCATGTAAAATTTTCAAGACAAATGTTAAGTAAAATGTGTTTTCAACGATCTGTAGAATATTCAAAGAATATTCTCTAGCCTTCTTAGTACCACGTTCCAGCTATTAACAATCCTTGATGTTAAGAAAGTTTACTAAATACCTGAGGTAAGTCATTCCTGTGATTTTTAATGCAATTCTTCTGAATGCTTTTATGGACAGAGGACTGCTGTCCTTGGAGACAAATGTAAAGAATCTGTGACAACCAAAGAGAATTTTAATTTTCTAAATTCATTTATTCATTCATTCATGCAAGAGCTTTGGGGAGTCAAATTATCTTGGACTCAAATCACGACTCTCCCACTTTCCTGTTAAGATAATCATCAACAAATGATCTAATCTTTCAGAGTCTCAGTTTCCTCACCTATAAAATGGGGATAATAATTTCAAACTTACAGATCGTTGTGAAGATGAAAGACAAACCACATGTGAACTGCTAAGACAGTGTCTGCCATTCCTAAATACAGCAGCTTCCATGCTTGCATTAATCAATATTATTTAATTCGTTCATTCATTTATTAAAAATTTGAAAAACATTTATTATTCACCTTCAATATTATAACCACTCTGTTAACTGTTTATTATTACCTTGTGCTGCTGAATTAGGTTAAATTAAAATAATTCTATCCTTTATCAAAAATTGTTCCTGGTACTATCACAATGTCTATTTCATGCCCCCCATACACACATACGCTACTAAATTCAGGAATAAGCCAACTAATGTTCACAAATTTATTTTCCATTACGGCCCTACTGTGTGTGGGTAACTAACTTAGAAATGGACATTCTTTCTCATCTAAATCACTGTTTTCTTTACCTTCTTTTGTACTAAGTGAATTATATCATTTTATTTTGTTGGAAAACACACACGCTTTGAACTCAGTCTTGGTTTTCAGTCTTAGCATTGCTACTTCTTAACTTAGATTATCAGGCAACCTCTCTGAGACTTGGTTTTCGCAGCTTTCCCAGACATAATACCAATTTCTCAGAATGGCTGTGAAACTTAAACAAAATAATTTTCCTTAGTTCAGCATCTGATGCTGAGTAGACACTCAAAAAATGGCAATTATTATTTTTCAATGAAATAACTTAAAATGAGGCCCAAGTTTTAATCTGAAGATGTCATTTCTTCTACATTTTAAAATTTCCATTAGAGTCTTATTTTGACATGTCTCACAATTTTCTTTATCGTTTTTGTTAAAGAAATTGGCTGTTAGAAGAACAGCATACTACATAATTTTAGAATTCTTTGTCAGATAAAGACGTTATGGAAAACATTTAAGGACAATTTTAAATGGAAATCAGGTGTTAAAAGTTTAATTAGAAAAATTCATCCTTTATACATGGGCTAATGTAGACTATGGCAAGCTGCTTAATTGTTGATTCTAAGGCTATTTTTACATTGTCAACATTCTATTTAGTAATCTTGGGGGAAATAGCATCAAAAGCAGACAAAGAAAAATGTTTCACTTTCCCGCAGCTGATTCCTGTGATTGCCTGACGTTTAGTTACATTTGGGCATCTGTCTCAGGAACTCCCATTGTCTGCAACCATATGCAAACTGAAGTGTGCATTGGGGTATAGACATGTGGACAGAATTTGCACTTGGATATGCCATCCAACAGCAGCAGGAGAAGCTGGACAAGCCTAGGATACTTCATACAGTTCATTTAATGAACTGTTACTTTATTATTTTGTAAAGCTTCTGTAATGCACATTTATGATATAAAAAGTGCCTTGCATACTGCTTCATCGGAAGGGACCTCATTTAGATTAACCTGTGACTTCAACAGCAGGTGGTAGAATGAACCAACTGCTTCAATTACTGCTTTTGCGCATGACTTTCATGTGTTGCTAAGATTATCAGAGGAACCTGATTACATCCCCTTAGACACTATTGTTGGCACGATGATTAAGCTGTTATTTTTTTTTTTTTAAGACTGGGAACCTAAAAAGCTTTTTGGCATGAGGCAAAGCACTGTGTATAGAGATCAGTGAGATAGTATGTATCATTGCCCTGTAGCTTATCTCCACATATACAGCTCCCTGGTGGATCCCTATGATAAACATTATTGGAACAATTAGCTGCTGCTGACACAGAATCCAGACACAATAGCCATGGCCAGCAGCACAGAGCCAAAAATTATGGAGCCAAAAACCATAAAAAGCAACACCAAGCTAGTCTCCCCATTCAACTGCTGTCATAAAACCCTCCCAGTGCTATGTTTGCATAGCTGGCTTCACCGATATGGCACTGTTAACACAAAAGAAGAAGCTGCAGCACTTGTCTTTGTTTAGCTGAAATTACAAGTCATTGAATTAGTATGTCATCTTTATTGTGCTGTCATGCAGCGGAGGTGAGGAAGGCTCCGTAATGGATGGGAGAGTTTGATGGCCTGAAAGACAGGCTCACAGATGGTTGTCGATATAAAACAGTTTTCCCCCCTTTAAAAAAAGGAAGAAAGAAAGGGGGAGAAAAACAGCAAGGCTGCTTGGAATGGATCTTTGCTGATTTGTGGTATAATACCAAGGGATATTCACACGAGTCTCAAAATTAAGAACTTTGGTGGCCTAACATATATGACAAAGGCATAGAATGCAAACATTCCTGAGGAATGCATTTGAGATTTAATTAAAAGTGATGCAGCGTTTAGCTTCTTAGAAAGCTGGTTGTTGTTATTCTGGGGAAGTTTCTCTTGTAATATTTCAGAGCAATTGAGAATGATTAGATAATGTGAATAAGAAGGGTTAAAGTGTTATAGAAAGTTTAAAAGTTAAAAAGAGAGAATTTTGACTATTCTTATTACAAAAAATTAAACTTCTGCACTTGTTTGATTAAATATGTTTTGATAGAGATACTAAACTGTCTATTGATGAGAGAGAGTTTAAAGTGAATTTGGCTTAAAATATATTTTCAATTTAGTGGTTTCTTGCTTTTTATCTATAGTTTTGTTTTATTTACCACACATAATTGGGCAATTGTATTATTACTACCTATTTAAAATTGATAAAATGAGAAAATGAATTTTGTTTTTAAAAGGCAAACAATTCTGTTCCCTTTGACACAATTATTAAAAAGTTTGACCCAGTAAAAGGCATTGTTGTGAATGTAATTCTTTAACAGAGAAAGCATGCTCTCTTCCAGTATTTCATTTCAAGTGGAGCTCTAATCCACTAAACACTCAGGGCAATGCTTTAATTAAGAAGCAAACCAGTTACACCTGAGAATGTGCGGAATTTTTTTAATGCACTGGTAATTATTTTGAGTCTTTTTGTTTTCTTGTGGACAAGAAAAACATAAGAGAAAAATTAAGGATATAATTTTCTATGGTAAAATAGAGACAGTTTATGGAAATACAAGACACTCTCTAATGGAAATAGTATACATGTAACTTTATAGTTTAAAAAATACACTGATCCTATGTAAGAAAATCATAAGGGGTGACATACAAAGAATGTATAGTGGCAGAAGTTAGCTCTGTTCATGAATGTGCATATTTCCTTTCAAATGTGAAAAAGAAAGCTTTCTAAATATTTCTGAAATAGTAGTGTAGTGTCTTCAAAAAAAGCTGTATGAAAGAGAATTAAGGACCTAAATTCCTAGTTGGGATCCTAAGTTTATCTGTGTTTATTCGGCAATATTATTGCATTTATAATATTAACTTCTGTTTTATGTTTATTTTGTCTTTATTTGAGGATTGTGATGCTGTTTCTTGCAGTTTGTTATGAAAAACAGCTTTTTCAGAGGTGGGAGAGGAACATTGTTAGTGTTTGTGCAAGTTGGAGGGATGATGAAAAGAACTTGGATATATAATTAATCAGATCTGGATTCGAATCTTGACTCAGATAGCTGTTAGCTGAATAACCCTGAACAGGTTACGTAACCTCTTGGCATTTGACCTTCTCATCTGTAAATTTGCATGAGGATGAATGGACAATGAGTGGAGATAAAGGCAGCAGATGACCAAGCCATGGCATGGGAGTGAATTTTCATGGCTGTGAGGTTATAAGTTGTAACTTATGTCCCAGTGTCAAAAACATTACCAGTATAAGGGCTAGGGCCAACTCACCCAGATTCTGGAAAAGGCGGCTTACGTGAAGGTTGGGGCACAGGAAAACACACGGTCAAAGCAGAACTGACAGAATGACTTGTCACTGCTGCCTGTCGTATGTAAGGAGAGAAGGCTCCCTAAATCTGCCAGACCAGCACCAGTTCCAGTACCCAGAGGCTAGGGCTGAGAATCACAAGGTCCCAGCTCTTGGTAGAGAAGACTTTCGTGTGCACAAAGCCAGGAAAGTCATTAGAATTACCATTATTTACAGTTTAAAGTGGCTGAGCCAGCTAAGAAAGGATGTTGATAGGTACGTAGGGGTGAAGGTACGAAGATGGATAACAAAATACAAAAAATTGAAGAATTAAGATTTCTCCTTAAGGAGGAGAAATCAAGTGAAGGTTAAGGAAGGAGAAGGTTAGGACAGCCAAAATTAATCCAATTAGGATTAAGCCATGAATTGCTTAACCTTGTATTCCTGGTGACCGATACAAAGTCCTATGTCCCCCTAGCCCGGGCCCTCTCATGCCAGTGGCTGCTTGGTTACAGACACGATGGCCAGAGTAGACAATTTCCTGGATCATGTGAGAGATTTGGGAGGTTCCTGTCATTCCCACTGTTACTCAAACATCTCTATCTGTACTATAATCAAATTCTTCCCTGAAGTGAGTAAATATTTTTAATCAACAATTAGGCATAAAAATACAAATGGCACCAGAAAGAATTCTTTCTTTTTTATCCACAGTCTACAAATCTAGTGAAATAATGTACCTCAAAGACATGGTAAACCAGAAGATGCTGATGCACCTGATAGTAAGTATTGCCATCTCATTCACTCTGTATGAAAGAATGGAAGAGAATTGTAGTTAAATGTTGACTTGAACTTACATAAAGGTGTAAGTGACAGAGATCAGGTTTACTTGTGAATTGGGCTGAGAAAAGATGGATAAGCTAAAGGAAAAGGGCCCTGAGGTAGAAGGAAGTGGGAGGGAGGAGGGTGCAGGGGGAAAGCCCAAGAGAGCTGAGATGAATCATTGTTTTCAGCATTAACCGAGTACAAAGACCAAATTCCCTGGCGATTATAGGTGTCCAAAGCATTTTATTATGTACCTTTTTTTCTCTCTTTTTTAAGTTCATCTTTCCCACAAAATTTTAATTCATTTCTTGGATGAGTACTAGGATAAAGCCAATGAACAAGAAAGCACATATATTCATTATATTCAAAGGGGACTTTTAAAAAAATGTCACACATACACATATTTTTTTTTTTTTTTTTTTTTTTGAGACAGAGTCTCACTCTCTTGCCTGGAGCGAGTGCCGTGGCGTCAGCCTAGCTCACAGCAACCTCAAACTCCTGGACTCAAGCAATCCTACTGTCTCAGCCTCCCAAGTAGCTG
>CAUYSK010069654.1:0-22593 GCA_963575035.1 Avahi laniger
TCCTTTTTCAGAAAAATCCTTCCTTGGTCCCTCCCTCCAAACCCAAGCAGCTCCTGAGTCACTCTCTTCTGCATTAGAAGTGACTTACTTGTCACAAATAGAATATAACAAGAGTGGTAGGATGTTCAAACGGTACAAAAATGGACACAACAGCATGATTCACAACAGTCGAGAGATGGAAATAGCCCAAGCGGCCATCCCATGATTAACGGATAACCAAACGCGGTGTATCTAATGGAATAGTATTCAGTTTTAAAAGGGAGGAAGTTCTGATTCATGCTATGTGGATGAAGCTTGCGGACATCATGCTAAGTGGAAAAAAAGCCAGGATCGGAAGGACAAACATCGTGTGATTCCACTTGAATGATGTCCCTAAAATAGGCAACTTTACAGACACAGAAAGTAGATTGGAGGTTACCAGGGGCTGGGGGAAGAGGAACAGAGAGGTATTTTTGTTTTGTTGGGTTTTTTCTTCTTTTTTTTTTCTTTTTTCTACGGTGCATGATTGTATACATTTTACCACAATAAACACACACACACACACGCAGAGTAATAGGATGTCATTTCCATGATTAGGTTATAAAACATCGTGACGTCCCCTTGCTAGCGGACTCTGTCATGTCCTTGGCTTGCGTGTTTTAAAGAAGCAATCCACCACGTTGAAGAGACCCACATGACCAAGAAGCAAGGGAGGCCACCAGCCACCAGCGTGGAGGAACTGAGTGCGGCCAACAACCACCATGTGAGTTTGGAAGTGGGTGTTTCCCCACTCGGATCTTCGGATGAGACCTCGGCCCTGGCTGACACCTTATGACAGCCCCAGGAACATTCTGAGGCAGCTCAGCCACACCTGGAGTTCTGACCCCCAGAAACTGTGAGATAATGTTTCTAGTGCTGTTTCAAGTTGCTACATTTGGGGGTAATGTGTTACACAGTGATAGATGACCAATACCCATCCTATTATTGCTAGAGGAAGTTTTACAGTGAACGAGAGTGTGGGCTTTAGTAGACAATGAGGGGAGCCTCAGTTTTCTTGTCTGTAAAATGGGATCACGACAGTGCCTGCTTCTTTAGGGTGTCATGAGGAGGACACACAGGTACAGTGCTCTGCTCGGCCCTGCACGAGGACAGTGGTCAGGTGCAGGGGCTGCGGTGATGAGGGCGGTGGCAGCGGGTGGGGGACAGGGACTGTCTCCTCTCTGCTCTGCCTGGCGCCATCTGAGCCTGGGGGGCTTTCTGCAGCTGTTGGTTCATGCGAGACCTGCGTCCCTGGGTCGTGTGTGTCTGTGTGTCCTGCAGGTGTCCCTCTGTGCACCCTGGCGCTGCTGGCGACCTCGCTGTGCCCACCACGTGGATGTCATGCCAGCTCCGTGGGGGTGGCGTGGTCAGAGCACCTGGCCCCGGGTGGGGGGGGGTGCTGGGGGAAGGACGCGTTGGTCGCCTCCCGCCGCGTCTCAGGACCCTCTGCACGGCCACTTCTCCCCGGCGCTGGGCGCGGAAAGCGCGCGCGGGCGTTGCCCCGGCAACGCCGGGATGCCCAGCAACAAGTCCGCGGCGCGAGTCACGTGCCCGGCGCCGGCCAATCCGAGGGCCCGCCGGGAAGCAGGTCAGCCCGGGCCAAAGTCCGCCTCCCGCCTCCTCCCGCCGCGCGCAGCTCCGAGCTAATTACCGTAATTGCGGCGGGAGAGCTCGGGGCGCGGGGGCCCGGCTGGGGGCTGGGCAGGCCCCCGAAGGGCTGGACGGGGAGGGCTGGGGAGCTGGACCCTCCTCCTCCAGCGGCCTCGCTGCTGCTGCCTCAGGGGACCGCAGTCAGAGCACCCATTAGGCGCCGACTGTGTGCACCTACTGGGAGATGGGGGAGAGTTGCAGTGTTTGCAGTGGGGGTGGGGAACGCTCGCCTCCAGCTTGGGTCAATCTAGATTTGGGGGCACGGGGAACAGGTTTAAGACTCGGGGTCTCCTAGGAGCTGTTTGATCTCCGTGGCCTGTATTGAATGAATCGAACGGGATGAATGACGCCGGCCCTCCACCCCCATTCCACTGGCTCGCAGTTTCCTCCTGCACAAGAACAAGAAAGGTTTAACTCCTGAAGGGAGTGTGTAAAAAGACTTGGCTCTAGGTGGACCGGGTTCGAATCCCGTCTCTGCCAGTTACCGCTGTGTGACTCTAGGGGAGTCACTTAACGTCTCTGAACCCTGGGTGCCTCCTCAGTTAAAGGACACACAACTAAGGAGATCATCGTATTGACTGGTGGGAGTCATGAGTACTGATTGAGAGAATGTGTGGGAAGCACACAGTAAGCACTTAATAAACAGCAGCTAATCATCACCACGGTCCCAGCTCTCAGTCTGAGCCGTGAGGTCTTACGAGTGTCGCTTCATGGTGCTGAATCTCACTTATTTCTGTCGATATTATTGGCAAGCATTCATTGAGCGCCTAGTGTGTACCTGGCCCTACTCCTGGGTCTGAGTCCTCTGCCTCACAGTGGAGGGGACACAGGGTCCAAGGACACTATGTCATTGGCCACAGGAAGTGGCCCAGGATCTCAGTGGGCAGGAGGGTGTATCTGGGTATTTTTCAATTTCTCCAGTGCTCGTTCCTTCCCACCTTTGGGCTTTTGCACCCGCTGTTCCCTCTGCCCGGAAGATTTTCCCCTGAGCAGGCTCCTTCCTCACCGATTCTGTCCCCTACACAAGTGGTGCTGCCGTTCCTGCTCCCCTGGCTGTGCTCTGTGGCTGTCAGGACGCTTCCTCCTGTCCCCTCCCCAGCACCAGGATGGGCCATCACAGGAAGGGCAGCTGTGGTCAAGGGTTGTGCTTGGAATTTTGCTCATACTTGATTTCCAGGCGCTTCTGAAAAGGGAGAAGGGAGAACACAGCGTGCATTCAAGGTCCTCCCAGGACTCGGAGCTGGAGGGGAAGCCAGGTCTGCAGAAACTTGGCCTGCCTCTGCCGCCCAAGAGCCACCTTTTGGAGGCTGGGGGCCGGTCCCGCCCAGGACACAGATACCAGCCGCAGGATGTGGCTGAAAGTGGGGGCTCTGGTTTCCAATGGCAGCTCTCTTCCGCCTTTCCCTGCTGGGTGAGCTTGGGCAAGTGTCTCAACCTCCCTGTGCCTGCTTCTGCCACGGAAATGGAGCCAAGAGCACCGAGCTTGGGAAGTTTGCATGAGGATGGACTGAGGAAGAGAGAGCCGGTCCCCAGTGGGTTTTCAGTAAATGGTAGCTGGCATTATCATTTAACAGAAAGGAGACTGATTGGAAGGATGTTGGGAAGGTCCCAGAACCAACAGGAAGGCTTAGAAGATTGGTTTGGGGAACAGGCGGGTGCCCAGAGAAGAGCCACTCAGGGGAAAAGCAGGATAGGATGGCGGGGGACATCCAGCCCCAGCCCCAGCCAGCCTGTCTCTGTCAGTGTGACCACGAGCTACCCATCCGAGCTCTAGTTCCCTTTCCCCATCTTCCAAACAGGGACGAAACATGTCCTGGCTCCCTGGAAGGTGAGGGGGAGAGTTGGAGCAAAGAACCCGAGGAAGGTTCCAGAAGGTTCTGGAAGGTCCGAACCTGGTACTCACAGTATCATCCACAAATATCTATTGAGGCTCAATATTTGCAGGACATCGTGCTCAGTGGGAGCTGCAAGAAAGTATGAGAAAGCCAAGAACAAGAGCGTTGGCAAGAGGGATGAGAAAGCTGGATTCTAGACATGGCTGGGTCTCTGCCATGCTTTGCGAGCTGGAGAAAGTTGCTTTTGCTCTCTGGGCTTTGAGGAAACGAGAGGTCAGGGTTCTGTACTAAGAAGACCTCCTTCCAGATCCCTTCTCTGTCCCTTGCTCCCTGGGTGTCCTTAGGGAGAGTGTCTCCACCTCTCTGAACCTCAGTGTCTGTATCTGAAAAATGGGTTCGGTCATTTTGCTGTCGGGCAGCTGCAAAGTGATCATTCATTGATTGAATTGCTATCAATTTCAGGCACTGGGAAATACAGCGGCAAGTGAAATGGGCAGGAACTGGCCCTTAAATGATATTTAAAGCTCTTAGCACATTAGCTGCTCCTCTTCCTCATCTGTGAGGCGCTTAGCGCAGTGCCTGGCACAAAATAGATGCTCAAGAAATGCTGGCTCGTAACATTGCAATAACTCTGGGACACACTCCACAAAATTCTCTTTTTTTTCCCACCAGATCTGAAGTGTTAATGAGCCTGGAGCTTGGAGTGCTTGTCATTCATTCGGGAGGCGGGAGGCCGGGGACTGAGACCTTCATTAGGGATTCCCTGGCGGCCTCAGGTGGGGAGGGTGACCTGTGTGTGGTCCTGTTTGTGTGCTCTGCCTCTTCTGGGTAAATGCCTGCGTTAATCTCCCCCTGCCCAGGCTGGAGGGTCAGGTTTCGGGGCCCCAGGCAGATGTTGTCCAGAGTAGTCCTGTTTCCTTAATCCCCGGGGCTCCAGAAACTGTCCTTAGGAGAGAGAACAACAGACCTACTGAGGTCACCATCTGTGCAGTCTTGATTTGTAAATGCTCATGAGGGCGGTAGGACAAGGTCTCTATGGTAACGGCTGAGGAAGGGGCTGTGTGCGTGCGTGTGTGTGTGTGTGTGTGTGTGTGCGTGCGTGTGTGTGCGCGTGTGTGTGCGTGCGTGTGTGTGTGTGTGTGTGTGTGTATGTGTGTGTGTGCGTGTGTGTGTGTGCGTGTGTGTGTGTGTGTGTGTGCAGGGAGGAAGCATCACCCAACACTCTTATTCCTAGACTTTTTTTTCTACCCTGATGAGCTATTAATTAATACTCATCGCTGGCTTATTATCCTCGGAGATCATGAGCTACTGTTCCTAACTGGAGTCTCGTGGGGACATTTTCTAAAGAGATTCATTCACTTCTGCCCACCCCTCTCTCTCCTGGGACACGGGCAAATGGTACCTAACGCGGAGATCCAGAGGGGGGATATTGAATAAGAAGGACCTTTCCAGAGCCAGAATTAGCACAGATCTCGTGCACAGAAAGTTATTGTAACAACACCAGCTATGATTATTCCAGAAGATGGAACGGCGCCTCTGAAGGTGCCAGCGTTTGCAAGGGAAAGTCGCCACCTCTGTTGAAGTGAACCGGTCAGATCCAAAGGCAGACACAGAAGGCGTAGGAGGAGGAGAGGCTGCAACCGAGGGGTCCTGGGTCCAAATGAACCATGTTCAGATCTTTGCACATTCTGTTCCCCCTGCCCGGAACACACTCCTGCGACTCCACCCTGCTCGCTCTTCCTCATCCTTAGGTCTCAGTTTTATTTTATTTTTTTGGAGACAAGAGTTTTGCTCTGTAGTCGCAGCTAGAGTGCCGTGGCGTCATCCTAGCTCACAGCAACTTCAAACTCCTGGGCTCAAGCGATCCTCCTGCCTCAGCCTCACCAGTAGCTGGGAATACAGGCGCTTGCCACCACGCTCGGCTACTTTTTCTATTTTTCATAGAAATGGGGTCTCGCTCTTGTTCAGGCTGGTCTCGAACTCCTGACCTGGAGTGATCCTCCCACCTCAGCCTTCCAGAGTGCTGGGATCACAGGCGTGAGCCATGGCTCTAGGCCTAGGTCTTAGTTTTAGGTTGTGGCCCCTCCTCCAGGAAGTCTTCCTTGATTTGTCCCTCTTTCTTCTACCTGGACGAGGTCAGGTGACTCCTCTGGGTCCCCACAGCACCCTATACCTCCTACATCACAACGTTGTTCACTCTGAGCAGTAATCGCTGGGAGTATGTCCTGCCAGCTAGACATTTTGGTTCAGGATTCTGACTTGTTCTCCTAGATATACTATGAAGTCAAACAAAGAGCTTGTTTCACAGGGGTGTACAGAATGCTGCCTTGTGTATTAAAAAGAGACAGAAGACACTACACTCTTATTAAGTGGCTAAAAAAAACCCACAATATCAACCGCTGATAAGGACACCGCAGCTGGAACTCTCATCTACCGCTCATGGGAATTGCGCTTTGCAAAATACGTTTGACAGTTTCCTATAAAGTTAAACACACATTTACCATACAACCCGGCCATCCACTCCCAGGTATTTACCCCAGGGATGTGAAAACTTATTACCCACACAAAAGCCTGTATGTGAATATTTATAGCAGCTTTATTCGTCATCTCCAGACACTGAAGATGTCCCAGAACCCGATGTCCCCAAACTGGTGAATGGCTAAACAAACCGTAGTCCATCCACATAATGGAATACTACTTAATAATAAAGAGGAACCGGCTCCGGAGTCACACAATATGTGGCTGAGTGGCCGGTGTGTTATGCCGAGAAGCCAGGCACAAAAGGCTGCACACTGTTTGGTTCCATTTAAATGGGATTTGGGAAAAGACAAAACTGTAAAGATAGGTCAGATCAGAGTTGCCAGAGGGTCCGGGGGTGGGAGGAGGGAGGACAAAGAGGCACGAGGGAACTTTTTGGGGTGAGAGACCTGCTTTGTATCTTGATTAAGGTGGCGGATACATGGCTACACATAGGTCAAAATTTATAGAACTGTAGACATAAAATTTATAGCAGTGGACATCTAAAAATACGAATGTTGCTGTATGTAAATTACGCCTCGACATTCCTGACTTGAAAAAAGAATTCTTGCAGGGCTTGGGGGCACGTGTCTGTAGTCCCAGCTCCTCGAGAGGCTGAGGTGGGAGGATCACTCGAGCCCAAGAGTTCAAGGCTGCAGTGAGCTATGATAGCGTCACTGCACTCCAGCCTGGGCAACATAGCAAGACCCCATCTCTAAAAAATAATAATAAAAGTTTAAAAATGATGGAAAATAATTCTTGAAAGGGTAGCATGTGGGGAGAGAATGTATAAGCCTATGTATGCATGAAATACTTCTGGAAAGGCACAGAGAAGGGAATGGACAAGTGACAAGAGCTTAGACCTTGCGGTTGGCAGACGGGGACCCCCTTCCCAGCTCCCACATGCTGCATTGCAGTCCTTGGGCAAGTGCTCCCTCTCTAGCCATCTGTAAAATGGGGTGTATTGTATCTGTCCTGCAGCCTAGAAAAGTTGGCAGGAGAAATCCAGAATCCTGGGTGCTCTCCTGGAGGTACCAGGGGGACCCCAAAGGAAGCAGTGTGGGGAGATGCATGAGGAGCATGAGCTTTGCAAACAGCCAGGTCGCAGAGCAATGCCCCAACCCTAGCTCTGCAGCCTGCTTTCTGGGTGGCCTCGGGCTAGTCACTTAGCCTCTCTATGCCTCAGTTTCCTCCTCTGTAAAATGGGGCAACAATGGCAGCTATTTTATGGGGTTGCCCTGAAGCCTTAGGAATACTTGGCAGGTGGAATGATCGTCACAGAGCCTGGCACAAAGTAACAGCTCAACGAGGGAGAGAAACGAAGGGTGGCAGGTTTTCCTGTGTCACCTGAGGAACTGTCCCTTGATCCTGACCTGAATGACAAGATCACTGCCCACTTCTCCCAATTGTATCTCTTGCCCATCCCTCCACCTCTGCTCACCCGTCAGGGCCTGTTGGCCACTAGGGGTGGGACTAATTGTTCCTTTAGCCCAATATTTGTCCTTCAAAATTTCCCATGACTGTCTCATTCTCACCAATCGGATCTCAGCTCAAATGAGGCCTTCTGTGACTACCCAGGCTAAAGTAATGTCCACCTCACCAGCTGGTCATATTCTACCGCAGGGGTCTGAAAACAGCCTCCAGGCCAAAGGAGCTGCTGTTGTTTTATAAAGTTTATTTTATTTTATTTAGAGACAGTCTTGCTCTTTCACCCTGGGTAGAGTGCAGGGGCATCATCATAGCTCACAGCAACCTCAAACTCCTGGGCTCAAGCGATCCTCCTGCCTCAGCCTCCCGAGTAGGTGGGACTACCGGTGTGTACCATGACACCCAGCTAATTTTTCCTATTTTCTGTACAGACGGGGGTCTCGCTCTTGCTCTGGCCTCAAGCAATCCTCCTGCCTCAGCCTCCCAGAGTGCTGGGATTACAGGCGTGAGCCACCATACCAGGTCTATAAATCGAGTTTTACTGATATGCAATCACGCCCATTCATTTATATATTCTCTAAGGCTGCTTTTGAGCTACAAGGATAGAATAGAATAGTCACAACAGAGACAGTGTAGCCTGCGGAGCTGAAAATATTTACTTTCTGACATTTTACAGAAAACCTTTGCTGACTCTGTTGGTGTTCTTCATAGCTATGTGATCATTTCACTACGTGAAATTATCTTGTTCTTTTATTTGCTTGCTTGTTTGTTGCTCGTCTTCTGCACTAAATGGAAGACAAAAATCACATCAGCTTGGCTTCCTGATGTATTCCAGTGTTGGGCACATAGCAGCCATTCAAAAAATATTTCTTGCGCAGTGAATGAATACATAAATGTAGGCATGGGGGGTGCACATATCTGGCCATGTTTTTCTAGAATGTTGAAGGAGGAAGGAACTTAAGAAATCCTCTAAAAAAATTCGTACTGAACAAAAGAGGGCCCAGACACTGTGTGCCATGTACACCCCCACAGCAGACAGTGAGTGAGCCAGATCTCAGGGTTGGGAGGACGATCTGGGGGTCTAGGAGTCATGTTCTTATGACAAAGCCCACTTCTCTGCAAAAGTGATGGGAAACACAGGCCAGGTAAACACAACGCATGATCTTGAATAGGATCTCAGCTTGTGGTGGTGGGAAGGGGAAATGCCTTAAAGGACAATATTGGGACAACTGGTGACATGGGAATGTAGACTCTGGATTAGACAGTGTGGCAACAGTTTTATCAGCACACAGAGGATGGGGATTTAAAAAGAGACAGTAGTGTTGTAACGATCTTAACTTTGTGGGCGTACACACGGTATTATGGGTACATAGTAAACTATCCTTGATCCTAGTGGGGGATGCATGCTGAAGGATTTAGGAGTGAAGGGGGGGTGTCTGCAACTTACACGGTTGGGAGAGAGAAAAAGAGATCTATGTAGAAAGAAAGACAAATTTAAAGCAAATGTGGCAAGATGTTAACAGCAGGTGGGTGACTCTCGGTAGAGGTGGTATGGAGTTCACTATTCGTTTGCAGTATCCGTGCAACTTTCCTGTGGGTTGGGTTTTTTATTTTATTTTTTTTTTTGCAAAACTAAAAGGTTAGGGAAAAAAAGGAGAACACCCAATAAACCAGCCATTTGCAGGCTGCCTTCCCATTCTTCTGTCTTCTTTTTGTATTTATAACAAGCTCTCTGCTCCCTCTTGCAGATCTTGAAGCCCGAACTGGTTGGTGGCTGCATTCATGTATGTGTCCTCAGCTCCCTAATACGACAAAAGTGTCTTGAACAAAACATGGGTGGAATATCTCAGACAGAACAATAACTGCATTATTGGAAAACTTAACCATCTGCGGATATTATTTGTAGTGCCACGCCAATCCACGTTGGAGCCCAAGGGAAAAGGAAAAACGAGGAAGGCTGATCTTGTCTTTATCTAAAATTGTGATAATTTGTTCATCACGGATTTTTGCATAAATTTTGATTTCTTAAAACATTGCATTAAAATATTATTCAGATTACTGAATTTTTCGGTGCCCTTTTAAATTTTGTACCTGAGGTGGGTGCTTCACTTGACTGCCTCCAACCCCTCCCGGATTCCTTCTGACACGCAATCCACACCGTATCATTAATTCCTCATCATAAGACTCTGAGAAGGTACAACTATTATCACCACTTCAGTGTTGAGGAAACTGAGGCACAGAGAGGTTCGACGGGGCCCAACGTCCCAAGCAAGTAGGAGAACAATCTAGATTTGAACCCTGTGCTTGTTAGTCTTTTGGTTCAGAGCCTTGCCAGTCAAGCACTACCATAAAGGAAATTATGATTTAGGTTTTGAGTCAAGGAATCAAAAGATTCAGGCGTGAGTCCCGCCTCTGCCCCAGGCTCCTCTGAGCTGTCTGTTTTCTCAGACTCAGTTTCCCCTCGCTGTCTCTAACACAGTTGGCAGGCTTCCTCTTCCCTGACCCGGCAATGGCACGAACAGGGAGTGAGAAGGAGAAGATGCTCGCCAGGATTCCAGAACCAACTGGGAGCTCGGGGACCCAGGAGGGGTTTGGGTCCAGTGCGGAGAGTCAGGGGACCACAGTGAGTCCTCCGTCCTTACCCAAAAAACCCCTTGCCCAGTTTTTGGGCAGCTGCCAGACTTTTATTCTGAAGCCGAGGCCACAACCTATGAGGTAATCTTCGGAGCTGCGTTCTGAGGCGGAATCCCATTGGCCGGCCAGCGAAGCCCCGCCCAGGGTTCCCGGTGCCCCGCCTTCCCAGAAGCCCATAAAAGCGCACGTCCCCCGCCTGGGCAGCCGGGGGACACCTGCGTCTGCCGGCAGGACTGAGAGCAGGTGAGGCGCTTGGGGTCGGGGGGAAGGACTCCAGATGCGCTGGGGGAGGGGCGGTCTGGGGGACCTGGGCCCCCCGGGGGTTGGGGGCTGGCTTGCAGGGCAGCGCGTGGACATTTTCCCAGAAAGGGACCCAAACGGCGAAGTTCCGATGATCTGCAAAGCAGGTACCAACCAGCGTGGCTGCCTGGGGTGGTAAGTTCCGGGGACATGCCACGGGGCGGGGAGCAGGTGCGAGTCCTAGTTGCGACCGCTCTGTGTCGCCTCTCTTGACGTTCCGAAGCCCCCCTCCGGGGAAGAGACTCGCAGGGGAAGGAAAATTGTGCGGGGGTGGGGGGCCCGGGGAAGAGACCGGCAAGTTTGCTTCAGCACCGAGGACAGCCCCCCGCCGGCCGCGGAAGGCCGTTGCTGTTTATTTCAGCACCGAGGCGGCGGACAGCGCCCCCCGGGGAAGAGACTCGCGACCTGTTTCAGCACCCGGGTTCCGGACAGCTCCTGGCTTGGTCCGTTTGGGCGCTGGAATCCCCGACAGCTCCCCCGGTACCCCCGAGAGCACTTTTAACCCTGATTTTGGGGGCAGGGGACAAGGGAGAGGAAGGCTTAAGGTGTCTGGCTTTTCTGGAGGCTTGCCCCTCATTTCATGAATTTTTTAACGAATTATTTTCCAGATAAGAAAGTGAGATAAAAGCGCACACAGAAGTCTGCCATTGCCAACAGGTAAGATGGACAATCTGGAGAACAGGTGTCAGCCAAGATGACATTAATGTGCCCTTTCCGGACTTCTCGAGAAACGTCGTTGCCAAGTGTTTTACGTACCTCCCCCATCGTGCCATCTTCCACCCTCGGACGTTTGAGGAAACCGAGGCCCCGAGAAGGGCAGAGAAATAACTATCCCAAGTGCTGCTGGCCAAAGGGCGAAGCCGTAAGTCGACCCCACATCAGTCCAGCTCCAAATCCCACGTCCCCG
The DNA here is from genome assembly GCA_963575035.1 of Avahi laniger. Taxonomy (NCBI): domain Eukaryota; kingdom Metazoa; phylum Chordata; class Mammalia; order Primates; family Indriidae; genus Avahi; species Avahi laniger. The sequence continues at coordinate 11,290 of CAUYSK010069654.1, forward strand.
ACGTGCCCAGGTGGGAGTCCGGCCCTTGGAGAGACCGGATCCTGCCTCTCTCCAGGAGAACCAGGAACGAAAACAGGGAGGTGGTGCGGAAGCAGGAAGCCCAGATGCTGCAGCCTGGCTCAGGTGGGCAGAAAGGGCTGGGTCAGGGTCTCAGACATGGGGCAGAGAACGGTACGGAACACTCGGGTGGTTGTGGTCTGGTGCTGCGTGGAAGACTAGTGATTTTGTTGTTCTGATATATTATGACAACAAGTCACAGCCGGCCTCATAGCGCAGACTCCTGTCGACCTTCACCTGAAGTGGACGAGCCAGTGGGCGGGGGTGGAGGGGTGAGGGAGGAATCGCTTCCCCCGAGGGGGTGGGCTGGCCGTGGAGGGACTCCAACAAGGGGACCCCATGAACACACAGCCATGTGCCGTCCATGGTGTGGGCCGCCACAGGCCTGGAGGTACAAACCCAAGGCCCTTAACCACCTCCTGACGCTTTCCTGGGGGCAATTGAAGAGAACAGCATTGAAGGCCTTCCCTGGACCAGTGTTCTGAGCGTACTTTTCAATAAAAATTCCAGAAAGGATTTTTTTTCCTCTCTCCTACCCATCAGTTCCACGGATTAATCGCAGGACAAGTGTGAGCTTGTGTCATCATCAAAACTCACCCCCAATTCTCTGCAGCACCCTAATCAAGTCACGGACTCCACGTGGAACTCATTCCAGCCCCAGGACCTTGGCTTTGCTTCAGCCTGGAATACTCTCCTCCGCCCCCACCCGCAGCTCCCGGGGCTGACCCTGATTTCTTATCCGAGTTTTGTCTCATCGAGGGGAACATTCCCTGTTGCCCCGTCACTCTCCCTGCGAAGTCCGTATTGACATTCTCATAGACTCTGTGTCTGCGACACACGCTGCGTTCATTTTCACGTGGTCTGTCTCCATGTCTGTCTCCCCGTCGCACCGTGAGCTCTGTGAGGGCGGTTTGTATTTTCACAGTTGTGTCCCCAGCACCCAGTCCAGGGCCTGGTACACAGTAGGCGTTCGATAAACAAGGGCTGAATCAATAAATGCCTCCAAGAATAAACCACTATGTCAATCGATAAATAAATTGATGGCTTCAACACACACGCGAAGAGCCTTTTAGGTCTCCCCCGCAGAGATACCATAGGGTGATCTTTGCTGCAGGTGTTTATTGGGAGAGCATAATTAAATTTGAGGACACTCAAGGGCCAGCCAGCCAACTAACAGCCCCAGGAGAGAGCCAGGCTCATTTAATTAGCAATTACGAGGCATTGATTCCTCATTAGCTCCGGCAACCCCTGTCTCCCTCCTCAGTTCCAGACAAATGAAATCTTTCTCTCTCCCAGGAGTACTGCCTCAGTGGGTCCATTAACGAGCTGAGAAAATAAGATTAGAAGACACCTAAATGCCAGAGGCGCTTCGCAAATCGGGTGGGTGAAGAGAAAGGTTCAACGTCTGGGTTAAGGCTAATTGTGGGAGATTGTCTGGTATATTTAGAATTGCCCTCCGGGAATGGGAGAGCTCTCAGAGAGGAAAAGGCACAAAGATATTACCTTTGGGGGCCCCCTGGGGTAAGAGGAGATTCTGCCTCGGGTGTCTCACAATCACCCCAAATTGATCATCTCAAAGGAAACACCCAATCCGCCCAGTGCCCCTCCCCCCGACGTCCCCATCAATGTGGCAGCACCTGAGCCAGGCATGGACGCACGTGCCTGGAGTTCCAGCTGCTCAGGAGGCTGAGGCGAGAGTACTGCTTGAGCCCAGGAGTTCAAGACCAGCCTGGAAGATACAGCAAGACCCTGTCTCTAAAAAAAAAAAATTTTTTTTAATTTTTAAAAAGGTGGCAGCCCCTCTACACCCCGAAGACCCTCCCCTCCTCGTGCACCCCCCCCCCGTTCCCCAGGGCCAGTCATCCTGCTGAAATCCATCCTCTCCCGTCAAGCCCTCTCTCCTCCTGGCCTGTGTGTCCTGATCTCGTGGCCGCTCCCCTCCCAGCCCAAACACGCCCGGTGAGGGCACTTTCTACAGCACAGATCTGATCAGATCCCACTGTTCTCTTTGACCCTTCTGTGATCGCAGGACAAAACTCAAATACTCTCACAGCCTGCGTGGCCTGGCCCCTGCCTGCCAAGGGCACTTGCTTGCCATCTTCCCACCAGTTCCACTCAACCGCTAGCGCGGCCAGGACCGCCTGTGGCTTCGATTGTCCAACTTTAGTGCGAGGAGGATGCTCCCCGAGACGCTCATAGGGAATGCAGATTGCCGGGACCGTCCGCGTTTCAATGAGCTATCGGTGGGGCAGGCTCAGAAACCTGCATTAGGACATGCTTCCCCCCTGATTCTTACCAAAGCCACACCGACCTTTTATTTCTCCCGAAGACCCCTGGGAGCGCACTCATGCATCTCACCAGTTTCTCCTGTGTACCCCTCCCCACACCTAGCTTAGTGCTGGAACCCAGTAAGCATCCACTTTGGGAATAAATGCTTGTGTCTGAGCCCTGCCACCTTCATCAGGCACAAAATCAAGGAAGACAGAACCCCTCCCATGAAGACGAACCATCACCCACAGAGGGCCAACCAATTTACCACCCATCCCAAGGACCCAGCTTGCAGCCACATGGCCAGGGGCCACAGAAACTAAAAAGGCGAATGCAATTCCATCCTGGTCCTCCTGGGCTTTGCTGCTATAGCTGGTTAACTTGACAGAGGAACACATGATGCCTTGTGTCCTGCTGTCTTGTTGGAAAAAAGGGAGAGATATATCCCCTCCCACCCTGCTAATACTGCAATTAAATTCTGATGGTAACCACTCAGAGTTAGTGTCAGAATCCACAGGTTGGCCAGGTGTGGTGGCTCATCCCTGTAATCCCAGTGCTTTGGAGGCTGAGGCAGGAAGATCGCTTCAGCTCAGGAATTTGAGACCAGCCTGGACAACATAGCAAGATCCCATTTCTACAAAATTTTTAAAATTAGCTGGGCATGGTGGTGTACACCAATAGTCTCAGCTACTCAGGCAGCTGAAGTGGGAAGATCACTGGAGCCCAGGAGTTTGAGGCTGCAGGAGTTATGATGACACCGCTGCATTCCATCCTGGAAGACAAACTGAGACTTTGTCTCTAAAAAAAAAAAAATCCATAGGTTAAAGTTACAATCCCCAACAAGACTGCCCTCGCTTCGGACACTAGAGACACCAGTCACAAGTTCAGGGGTCCTCAGGACATCCACCAACTGGCTACAAATTCAGGGTTCTCCACAAACTTTCTCAGGTTTGGTCATTGACTAGGTTATGACTCAAAAGTCTCAGAAAAGTGCTGTACTGACTTATAAAGGTCCAACTTTATACTTACTTACAAATCGGGACCAGAGAAATGAAGGTACATATAAGGTGAGGGTTGGGAAGATCTCAACACAGACCCCCCATGTCCTCATTCCACGGAATCAACACGTCACCTTCCTGACATATCATTGTGTTCACCCACCAGGAAGCTCTACTGAACCTTGAAGTCCGCCGTTTTTGTTGGAGTTTCATTCCATTAGCATGATTGAATCATTGGCCGTGAGATTAAACTCAAACCCCAATGCCTTTCCATTCCTGGCAGTCAGGAGGTTGGGCTGATATTATGTGGCTCAAAGCCCAAACCCTCTAATCATATTCTATTAATAGCCTGACCGGCCCCTATCCTGCATCTTCTAGCATAAATTCAGGTGTGGTCCAAGCCCCCCTTGTAAATAACAAAGACATTTTTATCACTCAGGAAATTCCAAGGGCTTAGAAACCCCCTTCCAGAAACCCAGGACAAAGACCAGATAAATTCTTAATTACACAACATATTCCATGAGCATCAACAGGTGTTTGTTTTCAAAAGATTGAGGTCACTGTAGCAATTGAACACGGAGACAGGCTCTCAAGGTCTCCAGGTTGACCCAAATGAATCTGGATGCAAACCAATAAAACCAAGCGCATTTGTCTATAATGCAACATTCATGGTCGTGGCTTTTTTGCTTTTCGGTTTGTACAAAAATGGCAACCATGAAGAAAAAGGAGGAGGAAGAGGAGAAAGGGGGAAAAGTCTATCTCTTAAGTATGTGGTTGAGGTGATATTATCATCCTATTTGTAAAGACCACAAACCAATGCGTGGCACTTCTGGTTTTCTGGGCAGAATTTCCTGCTCAAAACTGAGTTCACCTGCTGCGCTCCTGTAGGTAAATGGGCACCACCTTCTCCTCAGTCCTGTAGGCCAGCAGTATCCGAGACAGCTCACCCCTCAAATTCAACTCCAGAAACCTGTTCTCTCCCCAGCCCCAACAGACATGTTAGACATCTCGTCTGAAGGCACAAGCTGTTGAGCTATCCTATTATATTTAGTCAGTGTCCAATTATCTTAATTTATGATTTAACAAAAGCAGAGTCTGAGACAAGGACCCGGTGTGTGGTTTATTTGGGAGATAATATCAGAAAATAGGAGTGAAGGGACCAGAAAAATGAGTCAAAGAGGAAGGGAATGCCAACCTACAGGGACATGGTCAAGTTGCTCTAACCGAGATTCAAAGTAACGGTGGCTTAAACAACATGGAAGTTTATTTCTTTCCGTTTGATCCAGCAATTCCACGCCTAGATTTACATAGAAGAGAAGTGAATATCTATTTTCTGCAGAAAGAAGTGTACAGAATCATTCACAATAGCTTTATCATAATAGCCAGAAACTAACTGGGAACTAGATAAACGCTCAAGGAGAAAAGGAGCAAAGCGATGATGCGTAGGGTTAGGGTTAGGATTAGGGTTAGGGTTAGACACAGACTGAAAAAGTCACGCTGAGAAGAAGAAATTGGACACAAAACAGAATGCACAACATGATTCCATTTACGTGACATTTGGGAACAAGCAAAAGTAGTCCATGTTGCCTGAAATCAGAAGATTGGGTCCCTCTGGGTTGGCTGGGAGTGAACCAAAGGGAACTGTCCCGGGTGCTGAAGTTTTCTCTCCCTTGATTAGGGCGATGCGTATATGGATGTCTACAATGGTAGAACTCTTCGATCTGCACACTTAAGGTCTACACATTTTACTATATGAAAAATGAAGCTCAACTTTTAAGTAAAAAAAAAATACTTTTACTTTATGTCACAGGACAATCTGAGTGTATGCAATTCGGAGCTGGTTTGGCACTCCATCGAGACAGAGCCCAGGCACCTTCTAGATCATTGCTGCTCCATCCTCAGTGTTTTACACTCGCCCACGTGGTCCAATGTGGTGCACCATTTGTTGAGATATTGTCTTTCCTTTGGGAGGCCAGATGGGCTCAGCTAAAAATTGGGGGTTCTAGTGCTGAGAAAGAGAAAAAAAGAATTGTTGAGGACAACTAATGATGGCTACCACAGATATCTCAAACAGCTGGAAATATGTCATTTGCATTGTTCGAGACAGTTTCCAGATGAGACCTCCTGGGAGGCTGTGTCCCCAGGTGTAGTGTTTCGGAATGGAGACAAACGTTCCTGAAAGGGGAAAACACAAATAGACAATATGGCAGAGATGGGGGGCAGTTAGGCTGCTGATCAACACCCCAGAGAGACAGGCAAGGACAGGATAAATGAAGCAGGCAGTACAGCCCATCATAGATGTGATACTATTACAAAAACTAGAAGTACTTCTGGGAAGATGAGGGGTTTAAAAATACAGAGTCATCCACTTAGGAGATGTTACAGGAATGAAATGGCTCAGAGACTCGTGGAGAGCACAGGAGATCCTGTCTTTGAGGCACGATTTGGTTTGAAAGTTAAAATTAGCTAGCTTTGGTCCCTGACGGATGCTTTGCATTATAATTAGCTATTCAGGGAAGGCGAGGGCCAGAGCCCCGCATGCCAATGTCCCCAGCACCAGGCAAAGTGGACTCAAGAATAATGGCTTCTAGTTCTTTGATGAGATTAGAGACCTTTACAAGGAACAGTGGAGTAGCGAGGGGAAGGATGCGGAACAGGGAATGTAGGAAAGCGCTTCCTCTCTCTCTAAGCCTCAGCTACCTCATCTGTAAAATGGGTCAATTGTGGCTTCTCTTTGCAGGTGGTTGTAAAGACCAAGGAGATATTGTATGTAAATGCCCGGCACCATCGGCCTGGGTCCCTGAGGGACACACCTGAGTAGTGTTCCCCTGGCAACCCACGATTGGTGTGTAGCAAGATCACAAAATATATTTTGCGATGATTTTAAGCCATCAAGATTTGGGGGATTTTTTTGTTACTGCAGCACATCCGAGCCTATCCTGATGAACACTGCCGGTCTCCGTGTCAGATAGGAGAACTCCAGAGGGTCTCGCGCCAGCCGTTAAGAGCCTCCACCCAGAACTGTCGTGTGTGGCGTGTCTCACGACTCCATGGTCAGAGCTAGTCCCCTGGGCCCGCCCACCCACGTGGGGTGGGAAATGGGATCCCCTCTGGCCATGTGCCCAGAAGGGAAGCAACCTGAACTGTTTGGTGACCGGCACTAAAGCCCACCATAGCAACGTTTACGGTGTTCTTGCGTCCTGCCCTATTAGGCTGGTATAAGTGTCCACATTTCATGGACGAGCACACTGAGAGGAATGTCCCTTCCTAGGGGCGCACCAGTTCCAAGCGTGAGGCCAGGCAGGGCTCCCACCAGGCAGCCCAGCCCCAGAGCTGTAAGGACAATGCATGAACAGATGTTGAAAAATTATAGCCCTGTGACATCCTCCTGGGTGTCAGAGGACACCCAGACTAGAGAGAGAGAGAGAGAGAGAGAGACCACCTACCTCATGTTGCCAGAACTTTGTCCCTGTGAATTCTCAAAGATGGACAGTTCAAGTCTACCCACGTCCCCACCTACCCGTTGGGACAAGGGAGGCAAATGACAATTCTTCTCACATGCTTGGGGTCAAATAACTGTTGAATGAATGTTAAGAACTGAGAGCTGGGAAGAGCGCATGCTGCAATATTATTCGCTATAGCTAATGCTCGCCGAGTGCTCTAGCCAGACACTGGGTTTTTTGCTTGTGTTGGTCTCTGTCTCCCTCCCCTGTGGCAAAATACTGTAACATAGTTTTTTGGTGTTTTTTTTTTTTAGTGCATCTTGACCCAGTTTTAAGGCCCTGGCTAGAGGCTGATCGATTCCTCTTGAGCAGCCGATTAAGTTCGCGCCCTAAACAATCCCTTTATGGGGATCTTGCACCCTCAGCCACTGTGTTCAGGCTTGAATTAGTCTAGGTTCAGGTACCAGGCAACTAGGGACAGCCCCAGTGCTCCAGAGCCCAGGACCTAGCTGTCCCCCCGTGCCCGTCATTCCTGAGCTGCCTCCCAGCCCCCTGCAGGCCTTGCCTGGCGGCGTTCTCTCCTTCCGAGCTGTAAGATTTCCACCTTTCATGTGTCATTGCGGTGTGTCCTGCCATCAAAAAAAACTGCTTTACATCTTGTGAAACAAAAGCATAGAACATAAAATTTGCCATTTTTATGATGATAAAGTGACAATTCAGTGGCACTTAGTACATTCACAATGTTCTACAACCATGACCCCTATATAGTTCCAGAACATTCCAACACCCCAAAAAGAACCCTGTACCCATCAGCAGTCACTTCCTATCCCCCCGTCCACAACCCCAGGCAGCCACTAATCTGTTTTCTCTCTCTCTGGATCTGCCCGTTCTGGACGTTTCCACACTGTGTGTCCTTCTGGGTCTGGCGTGTCTCACTGAGCACGATGTCCTCAAGGTCCCTCCACGCTGCGGCCTGTGTCAGAGCCTCGTCCCTTTTCATGGCTGAGTGACATTCCGTTGCACGGATGGATCACGTTTTCCTTATCCAGACTGTTTTGATAGATTCAGACACATGACCTCCTAGGATACAGGTACTCTCATTGTACCTCATTTTACAGAAGAGCAAACTGAGGTTCAGAGAAGCCAAGCAAGTTCTCAACGTTGCACAGCTAGTGGCAGAGCCAGGATTTGAACCCAGGCACTCTGCACCAGGCTCTGCAAGTTGCATCACTGCCTTCCACCTCTCCAACAGGCTGGTATTCAGAGACGATGTGGCCACGATGACACAGTGCTCTGTCATTTTGCCCAGGGGAGGACACCAAGATTGCAAACAACGGCAGAGGCTGGTGACGGTGACCCAGTGAGTCACCCGTAGCCGGGGATGAACTGAAGCCTCGGGGCTGGGGGTTGGGACAGCAGTGACACAAATCCCAGTTCCGGAACCTTGAGAGTCCCCTACGTCACCGGCTTGGCCCCTGAGTGTGTTTCAGAGAATTTCACTCTTTTTAGGGGGTGTCGCGTGGAGGGAGCACAGAACTCCGATACCGCAGCACCAAGGTCTGCTGCTGCCCCAGCTCCGGTGGGGGGTGGGTCGCCCCGGAGAGCCTTGATTATTTTCTGCTCCTTAATAGGCCCCTCAAAAGAGAGAGGCTTGGGTCTCCACGGCAACAAGCACACGGCATCAGAAGGAGAGGCTGGGTTTCCGCCCCCGACCCACATCTGGTTCTGGAACACGTCCCCCTCGACCCCGCCACGCCTGGTCCCGGGAGAGCAGCGGGTGCCCGGCCCAGGGGGCAGCCGTGTGGTGGGCGCTGCTCCTTCTCCGGGCCTTTCAGACGGGAGGACCCCCGGCGAGGCAGGGAGAGAAACAGCAGGTGCAGGCAAGGGCCAAGGGACAATTGTGGCTTCTCCCAGCCCCGCGTCTGTCCAGCAAGCAGAGGGGGAGGGCAGGCTCCGAGGGGACACTGTCGACAGGACCGGTCGGGGCGAGGCGCTGTGACCGACCAGCTAAGGAGGCCGGTGGGGCAGAGAAGCGACATCTGACCCCCAGGAGGGAGGCGGCAGCTGGAGAACATGGGTCCGCATCTCATCCCGCCGGCTCCCGCTCGCGACCAGCAGGTGTCGGGGGAGGAGAGGGGCTCGCAGGTGCGTCTGGCTTCAGGGAAGGCCGCTGCGGGAGACACAGTTAGAACAGCGGACGGACCGGAACCGGGTGGTGGGTGAGGCGACAGTGATCGTCAGGGTTAGATGGCCGGACTCTGACACCAAACTGCGGTGCTGTAAGGGCCATGGCCCCGTGCTCAGAAAACGCCCGCTGGAGGGTTTCAGAGTAAACGCTGGTGGGAACCCAACTCACCCTCTCGAGTCGTCCAGAAAAAATTACATATATAATGTATAATATAACATATATAATATATACACAACATATATAATAATATAACATATATAATATGTTTTATAAAATATATTATATGAACTCATATTTTATGCATTGTATTATTTTTAATACATTATATATATTATGTAACATTGTTTATAATACCTTATTCTATTTCATATTACATATAAATGTTATAGAATATAAATACTATATATCATATCATATTATTATATATAATATAAATTATTGATTATATTGATTAACATATACTATTAATTATATATAATATATATTATATATATATAGTAGGTCCTAAGCATGTAAAAAAAATGTGGCTAAATAAATGAATGAATGAATGAAGCAATGATATACACCAATGCCTCAGGCTGTGCTAAGTGATATACATCTATTTAGTCCCTTCGGGGAAAGGAAGACACATTGATTATATATTAATCAATATAATTAATAATATATTATATATAATATAATAATATATATTATATATAATTAATAGTATGTATTAATCAATATAATCAATAATTTATATTATGTATAATAATACGATATGATATATAGTATTTATATTCTATAACATTTATATGTAATATGAAATAGATTAAGGTATTATAAACAATGTCACATAATTATATGTATATAATATATATTATATATAATATTATGTATTATAATATATTCTGTATAATAAATATACTGACAACAGTGTGTTTTGTATATATGTGTACACATACACACACACACACACACACAGAATTATGAAGCAAACAGGAAAAAATGCCAACAATTGAGAAATCTGGATAAAGATATACAAAAATACTTTGCACTGTTTTGGCAACTTTTCTGTAAGATTGAAATTATATCAGGGTAAAAATTAAAAACACAATCCAAAGTGGGCTTAATATATGAGAAAAATCGACACCCTGTCTCAAAAAAAATTTTTTTAATGTAAATTATTAAAAATTACAGACCCAAACAAAAGTTTCTCTCTTGCTTGCTCTGCGAAAGCAGGGGTGCCTGCTATTCCGCAACGTTTCTGTCAGAGGCTGGAGAAGGGTGGTCTCTTAAGGCCCCCAACAAGAAAGAAAAAAATATATGTCATCAGATGCCACCATTGCCAACCCTGTGCTTGGAGAAGCAGGTCCTAAGACGTCTTCACACAGCTCTACCATGGAAGATCTCGCTCTCCCCAGCTTTCACAGAGGGAGTCTTCACAGTCCAGACTTCCGCAATAAAAGCCAAAGACACTTCGTCATAGATCGCTGAGAAAGCAGCATGGATATTGTCTGTTTCTCACTTAGCAATGCCTTATCTTGAAGGAAAAATTAAGAAGACTTTGTTGAAATGTACTTTTTTTTTTATGACAGGGTCTTGCTCTGTTGCCCAGGCTGGAGCGCAGTGGCATGATCATAGCTCACTGTAACCTCCAACTTCTGGGATCAAGTGATCCTCCTGCTACAGCGTACCAAGTAGCTGGGACTACAGGCATGCGCCACCATGCTCTGCTAATTTTTCTATTTTCCGTAGAGATGGGGTCTTGCTATGTTGCTCAGGCTGGTCTCGAACTCCTGGCCTCAAGCGATCCTCCCGCCTCAGCCTCCCAGAGTGCTGGGATTACAGTCGTGAGCTACGGCACCCAGCCCGAAATGTACTTCCGATTCATGTGTTTAGCTCTGAATTCTCCTTTCATTATGTTATAAAAAGAACCAATTGTGTGATTACTTGGATGGAGAATTCCCCTACAATTCTGTCTTATCGGCATGAGATGATTCAATGAAATACTCAACGTACCACCCCCCGCCTGGTTGTTCATCCTCTGGGTCTTTGCTCCTGCCTCTTCCTCCCACCTGTGTGATGATTTTAAAACATATCCACATGGCTGGGCGCGGTGGCTCACGCCTGCAATCCTAGCTCTCTGGGAGGCCGAGGCGGGCAGATTGTTTGAGCTCAGGAGTTCGAGACAAGCCTGAGCAAGAGCGAGACCCCGCCTCTACTAAAATTAGAAAGAAATTAATTGGACAACTAAAAATATATAGAAAAAATTAGCCGGGCATGGTGGCGCATGCCTGCAGTCCCAGCTACTCGGGAGGCTGAGGCAGGAGGATCGCTTGAGCCCAGGAGTCTGAGGTTGCTGTGAGCTAGG
>CAUYSK010069660.1:0-22985 GCA_963575035.1 Avahi laniger
ATATGAAAGTTTAAGAGGTGAATGAATATAAGAATGCTGTAAAAATCAACTGCCTTTTGTTATACACAAGCAGTAAACAGAAACCTTGATTTAGAAATATAATTAATAATGACAGCTAAAAGAGAGTACTGACAGCTAAAAGATATGTAACATCTTTATGAAGAAAAATTTTAAACTTTATTGAAAGACATTAAAGAAGACCTCAAAAAATGAGCAATAGGAGATTCAGGAAAAAAAAATAGAGTGTATATTCAGGGCAACTTAAATCTATATACCTGGGTTATAATCTGCAAATTTGGCCCAAATAAATTCTCTATTTATATTAAGTTTGCTTCAGTGTTTCCCTTTCGGCCAACAAAGTTTAGGTGCAGATAGAGCGGTGTTCCCAATAAACAGTTTGGGCTGTAGTTCCTCAAGGAACATGCAATACGATGATTGAATCATCATTCTGAAACCAACTACATGTACCATTAGACACCTAATATTATTTACTACTATTCTTGGGCATGGAGTGACATTTTAATGATATGAGACTGGGAAAAGTCCTATTGGCCAAGCTCCTTGAAAGACCTTTGGGGAATTGCACCATTTTTTTAGACTATTTACTTGAACAACAGTGTGGATCAGTTACCTATCTGTTAATTCCTTAATCTCAATTTGGCATAAATTATAGTTGCTGTAGGAAAAAATTTGTGCTTCAGTGAAAAACTATGCACTGCCTGGGGGACACTCTTTCATGTTATCTGATTATGATTCAATTGGAGCTATTTTATAATTCTTTAAATTGTAGAGAACTGACAGCAATGTAAAATAATTCTTGTTATAGACATGCAAATGCTGTCCTGTCCAGTAGAGGTTTGATTATCTACTCTCCCCCTTTTTGGAAGAAGCTAGTTTTGTTTCTATTTATGCATTCATTTTAACATTTCTCTATTCCATATACATTGTTGCTTTTTGGACTTCTGCTTTGTATTTTTTTTTTGAGACAGAACCTCACTCTCTTGCTCGGGCTAGAGTGCTGTGATGTTAGCCTTGTTCACAGCAACCTCAGACTCCTGGGCTCAAACAATCCTTCTGCCTCAGCTTCCCAAGTAGCTGGGACTACAGGCATGCACCACCATGCCCGGGTAAGTTTTTTTCTATATATTTTTAGTTGTCCAGATAATTTCTTTCTACCTTTAGTAGAGATGGGATCTCGCTCTTGTTCAGGCTGGTCTCGATCTCCTGACCTCAAGCGATCCTCCTGCCTCAGCCTCCCAGAGTGCTAGGATTACAGGTGTGAGCCACCGTGCCTGGCCCTTTGACTTCTCCTTTGAACTGGGTGTAACATTTCTCCAGTTACCTCATTGAGTTAAGTAAAATCTTTAACATATGTTAATTTTTATATCTGTATGAAAGCATGATTTTACCTTTCTTGGGGAGTTATCTTTTTATAGTGTTGTCCATCTGGAAAAAAAAAAGACACTAGAAAAACTACCTCTAAATACATTGGGTTTACTTGGGAATAGAAACAAGGTTTATAATTTGGAATGAAATAAAGATTATAATCTGGAATGTATGAAATGGCAGGGAAGGAGAGGTTTTACTATCAAAAAAGAAATTTACAAAAACAGCTTAGCAACAGAGTCCACTGGTTCCAGAGGTTCAAAGCCAGAGTTGTCAGCTCATTGGTGAAAATGTCATTACTGGACAAGTGTTCTTCCAAGAACATTTTATCTAAATTACTGCAGTCCTAAAGAATGTACAGTGATGAACCTTATCAAAGCAGGAGATGCTTGAAGGACTCATCAAAGCAGGAGATATATGAAGGAAATAGGGTTTTTAGAAAGTCCTTGGAGACAGTTTTTATCTCAGACATGTATTTTGTCTGGGTCTGACAAAAGTGATTTCATCCTGGTATCTGCAGCTTTCACAGTGTATTGTCAAAATATTCATGCCTGGCAATCCATGTGTTGCTAACCAATGACATAAAGCTGTGATTATTGTGGCATTTGATATGGAACTATGAATTTTTAATTAAAGTTTCTTGGTTATTTCCCTTAAAAATCAATGGATTGATCTGATTCACACCTAAGCTACAGTTCTTAGACAAAAAAAGTGAACAATTAATCACAGGTAATATTTAGTGCACAGTTATGTGCCAAGTATTATGATAAGCACTTTACATGGATTATCCCAGTTGTCATATATGAGCAACACATAAAAAGGCGAGAAATGTATTGGGACGTTGGATTGGGACAAGAGAATCCCTATGGCTGCAAAACTACCGTGGGATCCCTCAGCAACTCCCTCAGCCTACCCCTCTATCGCTGAACCAGGGGACAACAGGAGCACAAAAGAACCAAAGTATCGACATCAAATTACAACAGGCAATGCCACCTATGCATATCTGTGCTCTAGTGCATCCAGAACGAGTTCCCTTCTGATGGCATGAAGCAGAGATCATCTCTGTTAGAGGCTTAGGAAAATGGAAAGGCCCATTTCTATATTTAACTGGAAGACTCCTGATGTTTCTTGATTGCAGATTAAAAAGAATCAGAGTGGTTCCCTGGCATGAAAATCTCTAAACACATAATATTACAGCAGCAAGTCATGAAAAAAGCCCAACGCAGGGTGACACCCATGACCCTGTCAACATTGATGGGAACTTGTGTGGAAACCAACTTTTGTCCTCTTTGAAGTCCGAAGTTTGGAGCAGAATCTAGCTGTTTTGCTGGGGCACTGACACTAATTAGTTCTGATCTCTACTCTTTAAGATTCTCTTAGCAATTTGGCTGTTGCACAAGTGCTGCCAGGGACATTTGCCACCTTTCCTCATGAATATGGTGGAGTACTTGGCTTTACAGTTCCTTCCCCCACCCGGCTTTACTGAAGTATAATTAACAAATAAAAATTATATATATTCAAGGTGCACAAGATGATGCTTTGGTATACGGACATATTCTGAAATGATTTCCATCAATCAAGCTAATTAACATCACATCACATAGTTACCTGTGTGTGTGTGTGTGTGTGTGTGTGTGTGTGTGTGTGGTAAGAACACACTCAAGATCTACTCTCTTAACTCATTTCAAAGATATGATACTGTAATTTTTTTTTTTTTTTGAGACAGAATCTCACTCTGTTTCCGTGGCTAGAATGCCGCAGCATCAGCCTAGCTCACAGCAACCTCAAACTCCTGGGCTCAAGTGATCCTCCTGCCTCAGCCTCCTGAGTAGCTGGGACTATAGGAGCGTGCCAGCATGCCTGGTTAATTTTTCTATTTTTAGTAGAGACAGGGTCTTGCTCTTGCTCAGGCTGGTCTCAAACTTCTGAGCTCAAGCGATTCTCCCAGAGTGCTAGGATTACAGGTGTGAGCCACCACGCCGAGCCACAATGTAGTATTGTTAACTGTACTCACCATGTGGCGAGTCAGCTCTCCAGAACTTACTTATCTTGTAAGTGAAAGTTTTTACCCTTTGACAGCATCTCCTCATTTCCTCCACCACAGTTTCTGATATAGAAGAAAACAATGCCAAAGTGAAGCACAGCTACTTACTGAAGTGTAAGCACACTGCAAGAGAGTAAGTTTTCCCCATCCACCTTGCCTCACTGAATCACTCTGCCTCAGACAAACTCCACTTTTGATATCTGTTCAGTTCTCAGACAGGCAGGGAAAGAGAAATGCGTATGATCACACCTTAAAGTCTAATTAGAGCAAAGGTGTCGCACGAGTCTGGCCCATTTCTCTGGTGATGGGAACAGATTTACCTCCATCTAACCTCGATAATAGTTGTTTAAATAATTGAAGCAAAGTTGCCTCATAGCAACTGTTTTTTTAACTGTTTTTTTTTTAACTTGTGTCTCAGGCAACATATCTTATTTGTTAATCTAGGAGTTGAAGTCTCTTTGCTAGGGCCCTGTGCATACCTTCTGCTATTGGTCTGAATTTTGCAAAATTGATACATTTACATAATTGGGATCATAGCTAAAAATAGCTATTTTCAGCAAAGCATGAGAGGTGCAGGATATTTCTTTTAAAATCAGAGTTCTAAGTCTACAGCAAAGTGACTTGTAACAAATGTATGGCATCATTCCCACTCTGTGAGATCCACAGAGCTCACGCTTAGGATATCGCAGTTTATTTTTCTGAATATCTTTTCCGAATGCTTATAAAAATTTGATTGTGGTGCTTTTTTCCATTTCTCAGGATTTGGCGAATGAAGATGAGATCATTAGAATTTCATATGGATTATTGCCCTCTCCTGGGACTTCATACCAATGTCCCTGAGTTTCAAATGTGAGGGTGGTGGAGTACTCTTCCACTGTATATGTACGGAGATTAAAAAGACTTTTGCTACTCACAGATGTTTTCAATTCAAATGACTGCTTTGTCTTTAAAAGGCAAGCCTACATGTCTGCTGGTTATTTTTTTCCCTCTTAATGGTGAATCACACTTATCCATCCAAACGAAATATGACATTTTCCAAGATAATGAATAACTTGTTAATTCCTTAAATCATCATTCTGGGGAAGTAATAAGGTGCTATATGTGTTGTAACTGAGGCAGGCTCGGATGTGCAGCATGCTGGAACCTCAGGAACATTGGCTGGCATGAAACAGCAGGACACTGGGATTAACCCGAGAGACAAATGGAAGTGTGCGTGCGAGAAGGCCTGCAGCACAATGCCCTGGGCCTGAAGGGTGTAGCCATCTGAGCTTGTCAGGCAATTAGTGAATCCAGGTGCATACATGTGTCGTGCTGAGTGCTTCAGTGCTGAATGCTCCAGTATGTGCTCCATTTAGTGGGTAAGGCTAGTAGACGATGGTGGAGAATCCAGTCCAGTGGTTCCTGGAAGAACCCCAGCAAGGGTAAAGGAAACAGGGTCCAGAATCTGAGGGTGGGTTAGATGGGAACTAGGCAGGGAATCAGGATGGGACGTGTTTGAGAAAGAGCACGTGATTTGGAACCAGATTGGCCTTTCCCCTTCTTAGCTGTGTGACTTTAGGAAGCCAATTAACCTCTGATTCTGTTTCCATAACTGCAAAGTGGACTAATAACCACCATTTCACAGGTTATTGTAAGAAGTGGAAATAACGTATGCAAAATACCGAGCACAACAGTAGGCCCATAATACAGCATCTGTTCTTAGCTGGTAAGGCATTGGTTTTAGTAAGGACTAGAGCTCCAAACAGGTGAGCCAAAGCAGATGCTGTAGTAAGTAAGGACTCAGATGGCTGGGGCAAGGGGAGGTCACATAGGAAATGTTATGACCTGGCTACCTGGAATTCCAAGGCTCAGCTGGAGAAAACCCTCCACCTGGCTACAGGCCAGAGGCCCCAGGGCTGCTGATAAGGAACAGCTCAGAGTGGGCCCAGGCCTGGAGCCATTCCCTCTTGGGGTCAGAGAAGACAGAAAATATCAATGCTTTTTGTTGATGAAACTACCTGTGGCCTAGTGGAGTAGTCCTTGATCTCTTCAGGTCTTTTGGGCTGGGAGGATACTGAATTTTCAAGTATGTGTGTGTGTGTGTGTGTGTCTGTGGGGGTGGGGTGTAATTCTACTGTTGTTGGGGGGACATTAGTAATTATGATTGTTACTTGCAGAATCCTTTCACTAACCCATATTATTGCACACTATTCTTGTAACAAGTGCAAATAATATCATTCTCACTTCATGTATGAGGAAAATAAGATATAGAGTGGCCAAGTGACTTGTTCATGTCAGAGTTGGGACTAGAATCTAGGTAGCATTCCTTCTAAGACCAGAACTTTTTCCCATTGTATAGATGTAAAAATGAAGTATATTTAATTTTTAATACTGGTGATAGAATGTATTTTCCTTTGTGGTTTGTGGTTTTTAAAAACCATTTAATAACAACACTTCATGGGTAACTATTAATCGTTCCTCTCTGTAGGTTACACCCAGAGTAATGATATGTGTGGGCAATTTTATGGTGGAATCGATATTCCCAGGGAAACTGACAGCACATTTTTTTGAGACAGGCCCCAGCTCAGTAAAGAGAGCAAGGTGGTCCTGGATTTGTCAGAAGCTAGCTGTGTGGGTTAAAAATCCCGGAGACCATATCCTTGGAGCCCTAGTGTCCTTTGTGATCTTTGAAAGCTTCTTTTAGCTCTAAGTAATAATGATATCGTGCTCCACACACTGTGTTTTGTGGATAGCATCCTTCCTATGGATAATCACCCTCCTTTGATGGAAGAGGACCCTGAGACTAAACAAGATTAAGCCCTTTGCCAAGGCCACACCAGCCACATGAAACAGCAGTTTTTCAAATGCAAGATTGGGCTCACCAAAGCATTTGCTTATTTCACTGTACCAAATCATGGTTTGTTTCTCTCCCCCTTCCTGGTGAGAGACAGAGAGCTGTTAGGTAGCAGCTTCTAGAGTAGGCGGTACCCACTTCTGGTATGTGCAAGATACTTCGGTGAGGGGTAGAAGGGAACTGTCTCCACTTTGATTTATATTTATTGCACACTTTAAAAATTTCTGTTTTGCGGGCATATTTTACAATTGTACATAATATGTGGTAAAATAGTATATATATGATTTATAAGTAAATTAATTGATATGAATCATATGTGGATGTTTATAGGGTATACACTAAATTTTTTTTCCTGAAAGGCAAAGAGTTTGGACAGTTTTGGATTTCAATCTAATTTTAATTTTTGATAAAAAAGTGATTATGAAAGTAAATAGGCCATTAAAAATATTGTATAATATAAACCAGTTGTAAATGACTTTATTCAGATTATTTGATTTTTTGAATTATTTATACTTTTAGATTATCCAAGGCCACTGTTCTTTTGTATCAAAGCAGGTACTATAAAGTTGATTCAAGAAGAGATGTTGCCTTAATGTGGTTCTGACTTTAGTAACCTTGCTTTTTCTGGTGTCCTGGTAATCACAATAGCTACTACCTATAGATGCCAGGCGCCAGGATAAGCATTTTAAGTTTGCATTTCATTTAATCCTCACAATGGTGAGGGAATTGAAATTCAGTAAAATTCAGAGACTTGCTCAAGATTACCCAACTAGAATTTGGACTTTGATCTATCTAAAACTTAAATTCACTACTTTTCTGTTTAGTAATCTGTTTGGTAAACATGTTAGATGTATTTGCTATATAATAAAATATGAATTTCATCAAAATCAAAGTTTTTTTTTCTTTTCTCTTTAGAACATTTAAAATGGATGCCATGATACACATGTAAACCTTAACATAAAACTTTTAAAGTGCTTATATAAGAGCTCATTCTATAAAATTATATATTTTATGGCTTTTTCTTCCTTTCCTTAAACAGAGATAAAATTTTACTTTGATAGGGTTCCCTAACTAGCATATTTTATGAACAATTACATCACCCTCAAGACTTTAAAATTAAAACTATTAAAATGTATAATTATTATGAGTAGCTTAGTTATCAGAAATAAGCAATTTTACTATTTGACATAGGAAAAGTTATAGATATATTAATTATCTGGTTATCTAAGTAGGTTTGCTACATAATTCCAATTTGTCCCATTAGTTCTACTAGAAATTGAATACAATAAGTCTTCAATGTCATCTATAGCTTCTTAAAAACTACAACTTTGGGCAAAACTACATAGAACAAAAGCAATTTTTTTCTTTTGCTCAATCTCTGCTCCTCCAAAAGCAATTTTTTTCTTTTTAAAATTTTTTCATTTTAATTAAACAACAATGAACGAAATGCCAATATTCAAGAACGTCATTTCACTTAAAGTCGCAGTTTCTGCAGGACTTATTGAACATTGTTTTGTCAACTGAAGGCAAATTGCTATTTAATATTAGGGTAAAAATGCAAACAAAGAGGATACCGGAAATAAACCTGTTAATTACGTGTGAAAAAAGATCTACTAATTTAATTTGGCTCTTTAAGACACAGTTCACTTTCAGTAAACAAGTCATAGATTTAAATAATTTTTTTCCATCTAAAACAGATGAAGGGAAATTTTTAGAAAATGGCTAATTACACAGAAAAGGAATGTCAGGGGAAAAAAGGATTAAATCTGGCCACTGGGTGTCAATCTCGATCCATATTCACAGGTAGTTAGGGAAAGAAAAATCTATGACTCCAGCTTTTCTTCTTAATTCTCTCTCCAGAGAGCGAGGGGAGTGATTTTATTTAATAACAAATGGGACACATTTTTCTCTTTTAAAGTCTTTGTGGTTTCTCTTTCACCACCGTGAAGATTTTAATCTTCAAAAAATCTGACAAGGAAAACGAGACTGAGAATAGCAAAAGAAGTCTCTTTAACAAAAGTGGACTGATGTTTGTATTTTTAAAATTATTCTGGGGGCTAAGCTTGACCAGTTGTGTAAGACATTATTGGGTGACTTAATTTCTGTACACTACCATGTAAAATTTTAAAGTTCCACAGGTTGAACATTGGTCTGGAAAAATCTAGCTCTGTTAGTAAAATAGTGCATTTTATTTTATGATTACCTTTCAAATTAGGAGAAAAGGTAAAACTACAAAAGCTTGTATAATGTAGGGGGACTTCTTGGCCTCTTGCTCTGCTTACCAATGCATCCTTCTAGAACCTAGATACACTCTATGCATACATAGAATTTATGTATACATAGCTCTTCTCCTTTTTATATACAAATGACACTGAAACTTTTTTTTGCACACTTAATAAAGTATCTTGGACATTGCTTTGTATCAGTTAATATAGATCTGCCTCATTCTGAATTGAGATCTTACTTTTTCAAAAAGATTATGAAGAGTGCTCTGATATTCTCATCTTTTAGGATTTTAAAAGTGGCACTGAAGGCAAGAATCTGGTCCGACATGCCAATCCAGATTAGAGGAAATGGAACACAGAGAAGCTGACGTCTTGGTCTCTGATGGTCTGCAAGTCTCTGCTGCCCCTCTCCTCCTCCCCCTTCCAAACCCTTCCACCAATCCTGAACATACCTCCGACTTCTGTTTATGTTACACTTGCTGATAAATCTTCTTAGAAGCAGGTGGTCCACTTAAGCCAAGCCACAGCCATATCATGGTCCTCAACACACACCACAGCCTTATAAGGGCCCAGGAGAAAACATACCATAAAATTAGATAAAGCTGAATATTTGCAAATACGCTTTTTAAAAATCCTCATTTGAGTAAAACAATGCAGTTTGATTTCGTTCATTTCTGAGCTATTTAACTGGATTGAATATTTTTATTTTTCCATATTTAGTAGTTTAGGACTTGAATCTCTCATCCCATGAACAAGGATGCCCCAAATGAATCTCTATGATTATTATGGGTTTCTGTGGCCCCAAATTCACCTTTCTATTATGTTGGACTGACACTGAAACAGTTCTGGACAAAATGCTACTAATCCTTCTAAAACCAATGTAATTACGATGTGTTGAGATATGTCTTCAACAGGCGATCTGTGATTCCTAACTCTCTGGAGTCGTTGCACTCTGCTGTTGGGTTTCAGCATTCCCTCCCATCCCAAGCACTGTGGGCACCTATACCGAGGTTTTGAATTCATCTGGCTTTGAGCACTTTCACAGCATTGCTTCGCATCCCTGGGGACCAGTAGACATACCCCAGCTGTTAAATGCTGGGGGATACCTGTTACCAAGCTGCGTTCTCTTTCTCAGCACATTATTTAGAACCCTTGTGCGGTAAATGGACCTTCAGAAAGCGTCAGGGCTTTGTAATTCTACAAATGGTATAAAACCGTCCCCTTTGGAGCGACTCTGCAGCTCTGCCTTCTGACAGGAGAAATGGTGGGTGCTTCTGTCCAGAGGGGAGTAAGCGTTGGATGTTTTATGCCCCAGGAGGATGTACAGAAGCTGCGCTTGATTTGCAGCTGAAGTCCTCTGGGCTTCGGAAGCTTCAATAAAGTCTTAGCTAGGAGCAACTTCAAGTCAGGGCTGCTGGCTCTTCTACTGGCCTTCCGGAGCAGTATTTCAATGCACCTTTAGAGTCTAGCTGCTGTTTAACTTACGGGGGCATGAAAACATTACTGCAGCATCTGAAAGGGTCCGGCACAAAGGAGGAAGGGCAAAGGTGCCGCCGGCACAAAAAGGAGGGGCTATTCCTTGCCTCTCAGACCTTCACCACCCATGACCCAGAAGAATGAGTTCCTTTCCTGGGTCCACTCAAGGAACTTTGGCCTCTGGTCTCTACTTTTGCTTTTGGCTGGTCTCTGCTGCTAAAGCCAGTGTCAGACCGACCTTTGAGATGGGCAGAGACAGGATTTAGTACCATTTGTTGTGTTCCCTTAGGTTAGATACTAAGAGTTTCTTCATCTGTGAAATAAAAATGATACTAATGATACTGCCTGTGGAAATAAATGAGATGATGTATGTAAAGGGCTTGGCACAGTGTTGGCCTATAGTAAGTGCTCAATCAATGGTGGCCACCAATATTGACACAGAAGGTTGCTTTCATGGTTACCTGCAAAGGATGATTTTAGCTGTTCCTTGTCTAAGAGAGGACCTACTCTCCTGACTCTGATATGTGAAATTCTATAACTAGAGATTCCCTCCTTAAAATCGAAATGTCTTGGTAAGTGTAAATACTTCTGTGAAAGAGAGCATTCAGGCTTGGCAACCATTGATGAGAATAAACTTATCTTAATAACAGATTTAGATGGGGAGGAATAAGGGTACTGAGCACTTTGGGAAGAGAAAGAGTTCCCGCCGAGTAGGGGATAAGTGAAGATTATTAAGGCTTAGTACACCATGGATCAACTTACTCTACTCTGGAGTTCTAGCTAGGCCAGTCTGTCCTCTATTTCCTTGTGTTTGTGTTCCTTTGAGAATTGTCGCCTAGTGAACCATATATATTTAGTCCTATGGGTCCCTCTCCCCATTATTAACTATTTATTAATTTCTTTGCTTGAGTTAGATAGAACAAGACTGGAAACAGTATGAGGGCAGGAACCCTGGATGTGCTCATACTACTGCATGTACAATGCCTTAATAAATACTTATCTTGGAAGATAAGTAGGTATAGTATTATATAAATATAATTGAAAGTGATATGCAGTTGGAAGTATATATCCTTAATATTTCCATTCTGATGAGCATATTTTTTTAGAAGAGAATATATAGTTTTTCTTGTTTAATGTACTTTTTTTACAAAGAAGGAATTTAAGGGCCAAAATGGGGAAGCGACTCCCTCTAGATTTCACAACTAATTTGTTTAGTTGTTTGTTTTTTGAGAGAGGGGTCTCACTATATTGTCCAGGCTGGTCTCAAACTCCTAGGCTCAAGTGATCCTCCTCCTTCTAAATCTGGAGTCTTTTGTTCCAAAATGGTATTTACTATGTAGGACTCAGCACAGTCAAGTAGTCAAATAATGAATGTCTGGGACAACTAAGTTGATCTAATACATACCTGAAGATTTTATCTGGAGCCAAATATACAAAAAGACACAATTCAATTGTATTAAAAATATATTTCCTAAAATGAATCTACATGGTTATAAGTCAGAATATCGGTTACCCTTGGGGGATGAGAATGACCAAAAGGGTCATGAGGAGAGTTTCTGGGATGTTGGTGACGTTTTGTTTCTTGATCTGCTGCTGGCTGCATGGATTAATCTGTGAAAAATTCATCTAACTAATGATTTGTGCATATGCTTTACTCTTTAATTTTAAAAGTATACTTAAAAGGATATATATAGGCTAGGTGCCATCTATACGGAAGACTTTGAGGCTCTATGTTTTATCCACGTTAAAGGCAGGATTGAAACAAGTGGTGGTAGGACTCACATTTTAGAATGGTCATATTTAATCGTGCACCTGGGTCCTTTTACTTCTTCCAGGAAACCCAGTTTCTCCAAGATCAGCAAATTTATTTAAGAATGTAACAGATACAAATCTGCCCCATGGGACTCTTTTGTTCCAATTGTATGGAAAAATACAGGGGGCTTGTAGGCTTCTGGTTATTGCCATGAGCTCAGGGTCAGAAATGCTTGTACCCTGTTTGGTACTGTATAACCTTTTTATGTACCCTTATCTGATCTTCTTTCCACCCCAGGCAGTAAAGGGAATGATAAGTCCTCCTCAGGGCCTTGTGAGAACCTCATAGGTGGAGGGAGGAGGGGCGGAGGTGCCAGATGCATCCTCGAGATGAACAGAAGTATTTCAGACGTTCAGCGTTCAGCGTGTTTCTACACTTCTGCTCCTCACAGTGTGAGTGGCATGTAGGTGCTAGGCAGGTCCAAGCATATTTTTCTTGAAATGAATGTTAGCACAGAAGGGAGTGGGAATTAATGGGTTTTTATCTAGAAATAGAAGGAGGAGGCGGCTGCATGCTATTGATGTAGAACTGACCACAGCTTACAACCTATTTCTCATTCTTTGATCTTCTGCCATGATTTCTACCTTTAAAAGTTTCAATTAAGGCTTCATCGTGGAAAACACAGCATGCTTAATGGCCCACCAGAGTAAATGCAGCCCTTGCAGTTTTATGAATCTTTAAAATATAAATTAATTATAGAAAATCTGAGTCATTTTATATTTAAAATAGCTGTCAGCTTTCTAGAAATATAGTGATAGTTGTGTCAGAGTTCTGTATTCCCATTCATTGTATACTTTTTACAAAAAAATATGACAACTCATCACATGAAGTTATTCTTTTCCTATGTATCCAGATTTGCTCAAAAATTCTTTTGAAGTATATTAACAATTCCTTCAATTTTGCCTCCCCTTTTCTAGTTGGAATAAAAAAATATTATTTTTAATGTATAGGTTGATTCTAGGAATGCAAAAATGCTCTCCTTACATAGTTGAAATATTAAGAAGTGACAAGAACCCTTATGAACATTTTAATTTGGTTCATATAATCATTTACTGACTTTGGCTCCCTATTTAAGGTGTGCAAAAACAAGGTTCCAGCTCTCTGCATTTCAAGGCGGGCCAAAGATACTTATGAGTATATAAAACTAGACAGAAATTCAAAGAGCAAACATTTGAACTTAATACTGTTTAACATTTAGACTTTATAAAATCTTTGCCATACAATTCAGCAATTCCTACTCATGGTCTACTCATTATGTATCAAGCTCCATGTTGGGCATTACAAAAAATAATGACTTCTAATGTTGCATTTTGAGGTGTGATTCTTCCTTAACTTGAGAATGAAATCGTTGTATTAGACATAAATTCAAAGGGAAAATGGGTCTCCAAGCCTTTTTTGTTCTTTACTTTCATTCTTTTAATCTTTCAGTATATATTATTTGAAAGCCATGCCTTTACAAATGCAGAGATGCATCCAAAATAATTTAAGTTAAAAGATTCAAATACAACTACGGTTTAAAAAATTATATGTAGCTGAGAGGAAAAAACAAAAAGAGACATACGAAAATACTATAGTTACTAACGTGAGTGGCTGTGTAAAGGAAATGGAGACACAAGTATTGGCTCAGTACTTATTTTGAGGCCCAGAGGTTAAATAATAAATCTTTTTTTTCCATTGAGTGATATTGGGAAACATCTTTTTAAAAGTCATATGCTTAGAAGCACATCCATTGAATAGATTCTGGCTACTACTCCCAGTCCGCATCTACATTCCATCCCTATCTCTAGTGCAGAGATCTGAGAGCCAGAGTTAAAGAGAGATTTTAGAAAATAGGAATTTTTTTCTTTTTGCTGTAATTCAACCTGAGGGCTTTTCATTTAAGTTGTCATTCCTGAGGGAAAAACAAAAACCTACCTCCAAACCTGATAATGCTTCCTTGGTTAGCTGCAGATAAGAGAGCTTTTGCCATAAAGGAATTTGTTGATTTTGATTTAGCTTTAAATTGCTCCAGTGAATTTGTTGTCAAAGGAGATATTTGTAAATTTCATATAATATCGATATTTGCAGTAATTGGTACACAATATTTTCATATGCTAACCCTTGCCATCAAGGCATAAAATCTGATTTAAGATCATCAAAGGTTATCTTTCATGATATATGTCTAAGTAAGACTTTGATTAATTAATGAGCTGATTTTTTTCCCTAACAAGGACTTGTGGACATTGCCCCTTTCTCTTACTGCGTTGTCTATTTTTTTTTCTTTTTTTAGATTAAGAGTTATGGCTGATCAAGATTCCTGTGTTGTCTAGAAAGTCATTTACTTGCACCTAAACCAACTGATGTCTATCAGAAACCAAAAGACAGGAATATTGAATGTCTCCTTTTTTCTCCCTAACTATGGCTCACATAGTAGCCTGCTCAGTCTTGTCCCATGTAATGTTTTTTAAAAAGCAATTACATTGATGGCCAACATTTAAAAATGGGGTGTTTCTCACAAAAATCCAGATTTCTGTCTTCTGTTACAAAATTAGGAGAACCGGTAAACAAGGATTAACTTCTCCCAGGACAATACTGGCTGAGGCTGAGCAGTAGCCAAGTTACACGCTGCGGAACAATGTGAGTTTTTTTCTTACGTATGACCCATACTAACTCATTTGTGTTACCAGCTCTGCCCCTGTAGGTCTTTGAGTTTAGACTCCTGTTTAAGACAGGGATTAGGTTGGGTGAGATAAGACTTTGAAAGGAGCTAAACAGTTTTGATGCTGTTGTTCAGAAAGTTAGAATGACCCTAGAGCTTCATGGTCAAGAGTGTAAACTTCAGATCAGGCAGATTTGGAGTCAGTTCCCGTTCTGCCGATTCCTACCTTTTGGAACTTGGGGCAAATTGCTTAAATGTTCTTAAGCGGCTTCGTCTTGTGTAATTTAAGCTACTAACAACTCCTTCAGAGGGTTGTTATTGGGAATATCAGAGAGTGATTATTTCTAGTACAAAAAGTTTCATTAATTAAGAGATCCCTTAGCTACTTTTAAGAAATCGTTTATAGAATATTTACTAAAATTCTGAGAAGGGAAGTACATTTGCATATTTTAGACACTCATCTAAATGTTTTCTATAATATCTGATTAGCTATAATCAATTAAGTAACTCAGGATTGTCCTTCTTAGTCTTGGAGTCAAAATTTTGAATCATCTCCCTTTCAATATAATTTTTCCAAGAGAGTCACAGCAGGGGCTTTTAGGCTGAATAAAGCCTCTCGCATTGTTTGGCTATATTTCTGCATTTACTATAAACATGCTTAAAAGTCACGGGAACTTCAGAGGTCATTCCTAGAGTGGATAGTAAGAGAAATGTTAAAATAAACAAACAAACAAACAAAAACCACAAGAAAGTATTAAGAATCTTCTGTGTGTGGGTCAAAAATAGGGTGAAATCAATTTCTCCAGACTAGAAAAATAGACTTGACGTAAAAAAAAAACCCTTTCATAGGTACATATTTTACAAGTGAAACTCACAACAAAGCCAACAGGAATCTTACAATAATTGCTTGAAAATTCAACCTGCTTCAAATCCTTCCTTTAATATCCTGTCTGCACAGCCCTATGAGGTTATTAATATTGTCTAAGCATCCCTCAAATCAGAGTTCTCCCCTGGCTGCACATTGCAATCACCTGGGAGATGTAAAAAATTAGTACTGCTCAGGCCTTACTCCCAGAGACTCTGATTTCGTTGGTGTAGGGTGAAGCTTCTGCCCCATGGCCTTATGTTAGCATAGGGTGTTTGTGTGGGAAGGGAGGTAAATTTCAAAAGAGCAGAGGCTTGTCCATGGGTCTGTCTCCTTTTCCTGACATTCATAAAACTACTTTTGCTGGCTGCAATAAACTGAGCCTTCACTTATTGGAGTGCAAAAGAGATGATGGTGGGGCAAGCGGTTAGTCAACACTCCAGCAAGGCAAGGCAGGTCCATGCTAATCATGTCTAAGGGTATCTATAGTAGCATAAGAAATATTTGAAGCACTCTTTATACTCTACACAGCACATCTCATTTTGCCATACTAATAATTTTGGGGATGGATGTTATTATTATTATTCCCATGTTGTAGGGGAGTAAAAGAATCCATAATAGCCATGAATTTTTCCATAACAATTTGCCACTTTGTTTTGATTTTTGATAATAAAATTGAATCTACTTCTGAATTTCAATTTGTCAAGGTTGATAAATAATTCAATATAAATCATTCGCCTGCCATTGGCTTGCACAAGAACCCTGCCCTTATGGACATGGTGGGAGAACTGGGTCTCTGCATCACAGTGGCCACCATTATCAATCCATTCCTCCCACTATTTGATGCCCCTATCATGTCCTGGTCCTTCACTGTTCAGCTCCAGGTAGACCACAGAGGTAGCCTTTGCCAAGGTTGTCCCTAACTTCTACAAGTTTGGCTATGGAAAGCCTCATTGTTATTCCCAAGGCGCGGGTCCCTTCATGTGCCCGGCCCCGGCTTCCATATCCAGAGCACTGTGAGGAGGCTGGTGTAGGCTTCCCTTCCCCAGAACCTCATTCCACTCTGCCAGTATTGCAAGGATACAACTGTACTTGAGAGTCCAGGGGAATAAAGCTTCCTTGGAAGCTTAGAAGCTTTAACACCATTTCCCTGGACGGGCTGGCCTTCCCAAAAGAAAGTTTAGGAAACGCACAAAACACTGTTATCTCTTCTGGGGCAAAGGATCCCAAAACTCAAAACACAAAGAGCTGGCTGTAATTCTTAAATAGAAATCAGGAAATAGCATTCGTTTTCTTTTTTTGCCTGAGTCTATGGAGCCCAAAAGACACAAATTATTTATAATTTATTCTGATGTAGTGCTAGAAAGCTTTTAAAGCAAGTGAGACTGCTTTATGGGAGGTTTCTCTTTTCATCAGAATTAATCCATTAACCCAAATGCATCTTTGACACTTCATAAGTCCAGAAAAAAAAAAAATGAAACGTTCACTGAAGAGGTTTGAAATGATGCTGTATTAGGTCTCTGATAAGTAAGTATAAAACCTCAATCTTTAATGAAGCTCCTCTGAAACAGTTGGCTTTTCATGAGCAATTCTTCAACAAATCTCCCCTGTCTGCTTTTTAGCTTTGTTTTTATAAGACTTTTTGACAGTTAGTGGCCTCTGCATTGATTCTTATTCAAATAGCCACATATCTAGTTTTTGAGCCAGAGGAATATCAGCTTAGTCACCAAGGGCTTAGAGATTTTGGGACCCTTGGAAGATCTAAGGGCATGTATGGTCCCACTCTCTGTTGTGGAGACCCCCGCTGTAAATACAATATAATTCAGAAGGCCTTAGCTTGACTATCCAGTAATAGACAGATAACTCTAATAATAGACTTCTAACATGTTCATCCTTCTTGCAAATTAAAAGTGTAGACCTTTCCCGAGGCTAAAGTTATTACATCTCACTCACAAAGGACTCCATGGGGTTGGATGAATGGTGGTAAGAAAGAAAGTCCATAGAAATGGAGGTTTCTACTATATGGTGAGACATGTGGAGTGACTAATATAATGGACCCTAGAGAAGACTGAAGACTCCTTGACTGGAAGAGAAGAGTGAGTACCTTGATTTTCTAAGGGCTTATATGTTGGAGCCATTGATAATAATAGCTAATACTTACAAAAACCTTATGGGGTAAGCACTATTATTATTCCCATTTCATAGATGAAGAGACTGAGTCACAGGGAGGTTACAAACCAAGGTTGTATTGCCAACGTTACGAAGTTG
Organism: Avahi laniger; assembly: GCA_963575035.1. Classification (NCBI taxonomy): domain Eukaryota; kingdom Metazoa; phylum Chordata; class Mammalia; order Primates; family Indriidae; genus Avahi; species Avahi laniger. The sequence goes on from CAUYSK010069660.1 coordinate 17,549, forward strand.
GGATAGTTGAGTTGGGGTTTGAACTTAGGTAGTGTAGCTCTTGATTGTGACGGTTGTCTGTGATAGGCTCATCAGCTTTATTACTGGAAGAATCTGGAGGAACTTGTTGAAAATATCATCTTTCTGTAACACCAGCGGGGCTCCCTGTAAAGTGCCGCCCAGCCCCAGCACTGGCAGAGCTGCACAGCCAAGCTGGCCCATGAAGCCCTGTACACTTAATGTGCACAAAGGGAGCAGCGAGGGGTAAATATTGCCTTTTCTAGCCTCCTTCATGGTTTATCAAGTAAAACAGTTACCTTAATCATCTCAGGGTCCAAGGGTTGGAACTTTGCCTTTTCCCTAAGAGATGATTTTCTGGGAAGGTTCTTAACTAAGAAAAACACGTTGGCAAAGGGGTAAAAAATTGACTACTTTGTGACCATCAAACTGGAGGGGTGGCTCACGACCTTTGGATTACTGACACAGTTCATCTACTTTGGCAGTCATGTAGGATTTCTGGGAACTAGAGCATTTTTATTAACTGCCTTTTAAGCTGCTAGACATGTAGATATAGACTTGACATACTAAAATACAATTATAAGATGTTGGGCATTTTTTGGGTAAAGTGGAACATCTGAAGAAAAAAAATCATAGAGGTTCATATCCATTTTATTCAAACCACCCATAGTGTGGCTATCAAGCAATCCAATCTAAGTATCTCCTATTCTCAGACTATATAATTTTCAATGTGCTTCGTTCTAAAAATTCTTAGAATGCATGGAATTCCAGATGATAGTGTTGAGTGAGAATTAAAGTGCTACTATATTTAACATTTGGTGTTTGTAATTATTAATAATTTGTAGCTTGCAATAAAGAGGGGGCAACAACCGGGTTATTCACATTCTTTGCTCCCAATAATTCCTTTTGACTGTGGAGCTGGGATGTCTTATGCCCAGAGCCTTCTCTGGCTTATACTTTTCCTTCTTTCTCTATGCAAACTCTTCTCTTTGTTTAGAATCTTCTTTTCTGAATTGTCACTTACTGAAACTCTCTTTATCCTTCAAGGACCAGCTTCATGATGCCTTCTTTGATCACTCTGTTCTTTGTAGTCCCCCCACCCTCAGCACAGGGTGGGTATCACTCACGTGGTGTTTATTGCATCCTCCCTGAATTGGCTGTTATTTACATATTCATTTCACTTCACCTTCTAGATCAGGGCTTTTTGTGTAAACAGCCTAATAATGTAAATATTTCAGGCTGTGGGGACCACATGGTCTTTGTTGTATAATAACTACTCAACTTTGCCTTTGTAGTGTGAAAGCAGCCACAGTCAGTGCGTAAATGAATTGGTGTAGTTGTGCTCTAATAAAATTTGATGTATAGACATTGAAATTTGAATTTCATACAATTTTTTTTTTTGAGACAGAGTCTCACTCTGTTGTCTGGGCTAGAGTGCCGTGGCATCAGCCTAGCTCACAGCAACCTCAAACTCCTGGGCTCAAGCCATCCTCCTGCCTCAGCCTCCCAAGTAACTGGGACTACAGGCATGTGCCACCATGTCCGACTAATTTTTTTACATATATATTTTTAGTTGTTCAGCTAATTTCTTTCTATTTTTTCAGTAGAGACGGGGGTCTCGCTTTTGCTCAGGCTGGTCTCGAACTTCTGAGCTCAAACGATCCGCCTGCCTCGGCCTCCCAGAATGCTAGGATTATAGGCGTGAGCCACCGCGCCCGGCCTCATACAATTTTCATGTGTTAGATTTTTGGTTTCTGGAAGGCAAGAACCACATATTAGACAACTCTATGTCTCCCCCTTACAATGCCTACCAGAAAACCTTTCATTTCATAGCCAAGTCAATTGTTACTTGTTGAATTGATGCGGAATAAAAAGAAGACACACCTGCATCATTGAAAAAAATCAGAAAACTTCAGTTTTCATTTATTTTCTTATTTTTCAACTATATACGAGGAAGTTTGGGGAAATAAACAAAAGTAATGGATTTTGCTTGTGCCACTTTATATGAACAGAGTCAACCCATTGAAATACTATTGCCACTTAAAGAGCCTAATGGATAATGTAGTCACCCTTGCACCTGGATGTTTACCAAAAAACCTCCTGAGTCCATTTGGAGAATAAATGTTTTAAATTACACATTTGCTTTTGAAAAGTGGGTGAGTATGGGTTTGTCTTAGTTTGCAGGAAAAAAGCAAGAAATTCTGAAGCCCCGAAGGAGGACAAAAACATGAGAAGTTTCGAATATACTTTTTAGTCTACGTTGATTGCCAAATAGATCCTCTGCAAAAAGAAAGCAGGGTAAAGCTGGCTGTCTATTGTTGATTTCCATTTTATTTTTTGTTGTTGTTTGAATTGTTTTGATTGTGTTAAAGTGTACCTAACATAAAAGTTCCCATTTTAACAATTTTAAAATATACAATTCAGTGGCATTAAGTACATTCACAGCGTTGTGCAATCATCACCACTATTCATCTTCAGACTTTTTTTATTATCCCAAATCGAAACTATGTACCCATTAAACAATAATTTCCCATTTTTCCTTCCCTGCAGACCCTGGTAACCACCATTCTATTTTCTGTCTATTCTAGATATTTTATACATTGCCTAGTCTAGATATCTTATATATAAGTACAATCATATTTGTTCTTTTGTGTCTGACATTTCACTTAGCATAATGTTTTCAAGGTTTATCTATGTTGTAGCACGGATCAGGGCTTCATTCATTTTATGGCTGAATAATATTTCCTCTATGTAATATGTCACATTTTTTTATCCATTCATCTGTTGATGGACATGGGTTATTTCCACCTTTTGGCAGTTGTGAATAATATTGAAATGAACTGTAGTGTACAAGCATTTGAGTCTCTGTTTTTAATTCTTTTGCATATATTCCTGGAAGTGAAATTGCTAGGTCATATCGCAGTTTATGTTTAACATTTTGAGAAACCACCACTTTACATTTCTACCAGCAATGCACAAAAGTTCCAATTTCTCCGTAACTGGCCAATAATTATTTTCTGGTTTTAATTCACTATTATATGATCATCCTAATGTACGTGGCAGAAGGTCTCGTTCTGTGCCCAGGCTGGAGTACAGTGGTGTGATCATAGCCCATCGCGATCTCGACTTCTGGGCTCAAGCAATCCTTAGCCTCCTGAGTAGCTAGGATTATGCCACCACACTCAGCTAACTAAAAAAATTTTTTTTGGAGAGATGGAGTCTCACTATGTTGCCCAGGCTGGTCTTAAACTCCTGGTGTCAAGCAATTCTCCCACCTCAGCGTCTTCTTTTTCAAGATTGTTTTGACTATTTGGGGTCCCTTGCAATATGAATTTTAGGATTGGCTTTTGCATTTCTGCAAAATATGTCATTGGGATTTTGATAGGGATTACATGGAATATGAGGATTGCTTTGGGGAGTATTGTCATCTTAATAAAATTAATTCTTCTCTAGGAGTTCAAGACCAATCTGAGCACCATAGTGAGACTCCATCACTACAAAAAATAGAAAAATTAGCTTGGTGTGGTGATGCATGCCTGTAGTCTCAGCTATTAGGGAGGCTGAGAAAATAGCATCACTTGAGCCCAGGAGTTTGAGGTTTCAGTGAGCTATGATTATGCCACTGCACTCTAACCTGGGCAATAGAGCGAGACTCTGTCTCAAAAAAAAGTCTTCTAATCCATGAACACAGACTAGTAGGAGAGTATGGGTTTGTTAATTTTTTTCAACAACGTTTTGTAGTTTTCAGTGTAAAAGTTTTTTGCCTCCTTGATTAAATTTTTTTTTTGTCAGTATATTTGTGAATTTTGGCAAATGCTTTGTCTGTATCAATTAGATGATCATGTTGTTTTTTTCCCCTTTCATTTTATTAATGTGGTCTATTATATTGATTGACTTTTGTATGTTAAGCCATCCTTCCATTCTGGGGATAAATCCCACTTGGTCATGGTGTGTAATCCTTTTAATATGCTGTTGAATTCAGTTTGCTATTATTTTGTTGAGGATTTTTATGTCTATATTCATAAGGAATATTAGCCTGTAATTTTCTTTTCTTACAGGCTTAAGAGGGTTTTGGTATCAGGGTAATGCTAGGTTCACAGATTGAGTTAGGAAATGTTCTCTCCTCTTCAAAATTCTGGAAGAGTTTCAGAATGATTGGTGTTAATTTTTCTTTAAATGTTGGTAGAATTCACAAGTGAAGGCTGAAATTGTCTTTGTTGAGAGATTTTAAATTATCAATTCAATCTCCTTACTTCTTATAGATTTATTCAGATTTTCTATTTCTTCTTGAGTTGGTTTTTGGTGGTTAGTATGCTTCTAATAGTTTCTCCATTTCATTCATTGCATTTTTTTCCAGGTCTAGGAAATCTACCAAATTTAGCAAGAAGCTAAAATGACCATAATATATAACAGCCATTGCTTTAGAGATCTCAAAGTTTTCTAATAATATGAGAAAATATCTCTTGAATAGGTAGGGAAATTTTGGACTAAGCAATATGCCTAGTGTATAAATATTTAGGGTGTTTTTAGGTTGCCCTTTTACAGAATTACCATTTTCTAAGACCCTAATTTTTTAGGGTCTGTTAAGTATCTAGTAAATACTTTTATCAATGGAATTTTTTTCGAGGGAATCTATAACATTGGTCTCCAAAAATATATTCAAGATAAGAAATTGGATATAAATAATATGTGCCAGAAATATCGTGGATAGATAAAAATACCTATTACATAAGGTTGTTGACAACCATGATGCACTAAATAAATGATTTTTATTATGTTTCTCCTTCCTCATTTTCAGCCATGTGAATTATTTATCTTTCAGTATTCAGCTTACAGATATTTTTTTCTCCAATCCTTCTTTTTTCCTCCTATAGGAGAGTTAAGTGTTCCCTCTGTATGCTCCTATAATACTCTGTGAATACATTGATTATGATATTGATCAGGCTGTGTTGTTTTATTAGGCAAAAAATCCTCAGAAAAGGGGGTAAATTTTTATTCATCTCTCTAACTTCAGCACCTGTCACATAGATAGTCGGTAAATATATACAGGCTAAAAGTAGGGCCAAACAACTTTAACCATCTTTTTTTTTTTTTTTTTTTTGAGACAGAGTCTCACTCTGATGCCCAGGCTAGAGTGCCGTGGCGTCAGCCTAGCTCACAGCAACCTCAAACTCCTGGGCTCAAGCCATCCTCCTGCCTCAGCCTCCCGAGTAGCTGGGACTACAGGCATGCGCCACCATGCCTGGCTAATTTTTTCTATATATTTTTAGCTGTCCAATTAATTTCTTTCTATTTTTGGTAGAGATGGGGTCTCGCTCTTGCTTAGGCTGATCTTGACCTCCTGAGCTCAAGCAATCCTCCCGCCTCGGCCTCCCAGAGTGCTAGGATTACAGGCGTGAACCACCGCGCCCGGCCTAACTTTAACCATCTTAAAAGTCCT
>CAUYSK010069662.1:0-44067 GCA_963575035.1 Avahi laniger
ATGCCCGGCTAATTTTTTCTATATATATTTTTAGCTGTCCAATTAATTTCTTTCTATTTTTGGTAGAGACGGGGTCTCGCTCTTGCTCAGGCTGGTCTCGAACTCCTGAGCTCAGAACGATCCGCCCACCTCGGCCTCCCACAGTGCTAGGATTACAGGCGTGAGCCACCGTGCCCGGCCTGTATGTTAACTTCTTAAGAAAAGCAAAAGACGTGATACTACAGACAAAGAAGACCACTTAAGAAACCAACTTTGCACCTTTTTCCTTTACAAATTCTGCTGTTCTTTTTCTCAAGAGATGGGTAGGAAGCCATGAGGCTTTAACACTGTAGATATGACGTTTGGAATTGCTCACAGCTTTTAATCGGCCATGAAAGATCCCCATGTGGACGCAGTTGAAATTCTTCCAGTGTTTTTTTAAGGTCACAATGAACGATGTACGGAAGAGGAGAGCAGAATTATTGGCAGCATTTTAAGTTCAGAAATAGTTTAAATATTTTTTTTAAAGCAACTGGAATTTTAGAACTATCTAGGTCAGCCCTAAAATGAATAAGAACTCCAAATTTGGTGAAATCTATTCTCTTCACTGTTTTTTCTGCGAGATGATCCTGATGCTGTCCTAGAATGGTAACCACAGTTATGTAGCATTTCATAATTTGAAAACTTTCACATTAACTACAGTCCTGTAAAATAGATACCCCTGTTTTATAAAGGAAACATCCGAGGCTTAGATAATCTTAGGGAGCCCTTGCCGAAGGTCACATTGGTGGTAGATTGAGGAAGCTGTACTTCCATCCAAATCTGACTTCGTAGAGTATTGACTGGGGGGACCTGTTAATACTCAGTGCTCTGGGGACACTACAAGAAATGTAGATACATAGAAAATGTTTTTCCCTAATTATGGATACGAAACTAGAAAACAATCCAGTATTTTATGTTCGGAAATAACTTGAATAGTAGCATGTCATAGGACATTATCTTGAGGGGAGAATAAGAAAAATTTCTGTGACAGTGTTTGGTCTTAATGTAGGTCTTGAAAAATAGGATTTGGTTATTTGATATGTACTCAGTATTAGCTGTAAAGAAGTCGGTAATGGGTGGTTCAGATTTCAAGCCAGCTCTAATCCACTTGCAGTGTTCACGAGGCACATCACACCTCATAATTCACTGATGCTGATGTACGGCAGTATAAAGGAAGCTCCTGCCCTTGGGAAGACAAGGCAAACATGTACACATGTTAGACAAAGTGCAGAGAGGCAGTTTCAGCTGGGAGCCTAGAGTTAGGATGGCAGGGACAGGGCAAGGGTTTCTAGGCAAAGTGAAAATTTATCTGGACTATAACGTGTGGGTAAAATTTTGACTAATGGAGAGGCTTGGATATGACCAGTGGAACTGACCTTGGTGTATGAAGGTGGAACTGAAAAAAACTGACTTGAGGGTTTTAAGAGACTGAGGCGATGATCTAAACTGTAGGGTGACAGTGATGACACTGGCAAGGATAGGGTAAATCAGCAAATTAAGGACAGAAATGTGGGCCTTGTTGAAGGAGAATAGGGGGAGAAGTTCTGTCAACAGTCAAGAGAGTGAGAAGAATGAGACAAAACATTGGTTCCCAAATGTACTCATGCCTCGGTGCTGCCTGAGAACATTTAATAGTATGTTTATTTTAATGTCAGTCAAAACCAAAACTAGCACAACAAACCTGTGATTGCATGGATATTATTCTTTAGAATGAAGATCTGTTAAGAAGTGAGTTGATTTAAATAAAAATATTAAGTAGATAATAATACAGGTCACTCATGGTAGAGACGTTATGAAGGATGGTATTTAGCTAATTTAAGTTTGCAAATAGTGTTTAAAAGTTGGGAGGGGTAGTATGAGGAAGCCTGGGGTTCTGAAAAGCCTGTATCTTGATTTAGGTGTTAGTTACACAGGTGGATAGACAAACACACACACACGCACCCCGAAGTATATACTTACTAGTGCCATTGGCTAAACAAAGTTGGATAAGATGGAAAGAAGAGCAAAATTTATAGAGCAAAAAGGTGCAGAGTTGGTTTTCTTGTCTGTAGTAGTAAAGACACTCAGGTGAATTCTTCATTTTATTTATATCCTCCTCATTCCAAAATTATTTTTAAAAGCACAGAGCTAAACCATTATATAAAAATATTTACATTCTTTTGCTTATCGAGGTTGCCTTTCTTTTTCTTTTCTTTTTTTTTAGAGACAGGGTCTGGGTCTTGCTCTGTTACTAAGGCGGAGTGCAGTGGTGCAATCATAGCTAACTGTAATCTTGAACTCCTGGGCTCAAGACATCCTCCCGAGGAGCTAGGGCTACAGGTGCATGCCATGCCTAGCTAATTTTATTTATGTTTTTTAGAGATAGGGTCTCACTATGTTGCCCAGGCTGGTCTTGAACTCCTGGCCTCAAGGAGTCCTCCTGCCTCAGTCTCCCAATGTATCAGGATTACAGGGGTGAGCCACCACACCTGGCCTGAATGTTGCATTTCTTAAGAAAAACATATGTATATACTTGTGTGTGAAAGGGCTTTAACCATTCAAATGGTTAACATTTTTTTTCCTTTTTTCTTTTGTATTTTATTCATCAATTTTTTTTAAAGTGTATACTTTGATATCTGTGGAAATAGAGGGAAAAAAAATGTATCCTATATGTGTGATATGTGAATAGTCAGTAGGATGTCAAAGCAGTACATTGTTACATGGTCATAATGCAGTAGTGAAAGTTCATATGTGAAAGAAGTAATTGGGAAGGTTCAATGTAAATTTTGGGATTTGAGCTGGCACTTGTATTATGAACATAACTTACAGTGTTGATATGACTGTGACCACCTGGCTTAGGTATTACTTGTCAGGTTTCTGCACTGTAAAGTTTTTCCATCCCTTTCATACTGTACTTTTTGGAAGTCAGCCACCATGCATAGCCCACACTTAAGAAGAGGGAATCTGTTAAACTTTTCAAACATGAAATGCTTTAGGTGAACCTTTTTCAAATACCAAATTACAGCTGATTTGTTACTGAATGCTCCTATGAGAACTTGGATGGCAGATATTTTGAGTTAGTTAAAGATAATCACTGAGGTATTCAGATAATGGATATGAATAATATTGTTCTCAAAGGATTGGATTGTAGTTATAGTACCCAAAGCGTATGTTGGGAAAGCCAGTATTTTTGTAAGAAAAAAGTCGGAAACCTTCCACATATATGCTTACTCCTCTTTCCTTGTTCACTTTTACTGCTTTTCCACAATCCTCCTTACCCTGGGAACATTTCTGCATTCTGCTTTTAGGCCACTTCTCTTCCTTCGTGTGTATCTGTGATTCTCAACCACAGGAGGGAGGAGGGGAGATGCCATCCTTTTGGTGGACACATTGGAATCCAAGCGACGTGGTGTGGGGTGATGGATAGTTTAGAAAGTCAGTTTCAGTATACATGTATTTCTACTGAAACATACCACAAAAAGTAAAGTTTGACAAAAACCTTCTTGGCTCCTGGCAGATGTGCAGATGAAAAGAGTGGAGAAGGGAGGTTTAAAATGATTGAGAAACACTACCTGTATATGTCTTTACATGGGTTCACAGCGCTTCTCATGGTTTTAGTTAGACTTTATTTGCTGACGGTAAAGCCTAAATCTTTATTTCTAGATCAGATGCTGGAATCTTACCAAAATGCCACCTAGAAATCCCATGGATAACTCACACTTAACATACTTAAAACTGAACTCTTTATCCTTCTCCAAAGGAGTTTCTACCCCTCTCTTTGCTATCTCAGATAACAGCACCTCCATCCACTTGCTCATCGAGCCTGAAAACTCATCATTGCTCACATCAGAACCATAACCAATTCCTGCTGATTTGTCTTAGTAAACATTGTTTTAGTCTTTTAAGGTACTACGTATATACAGTGCGGTTTGTAGAGTACATTGCCCTATTCCTACTACTATTGGCTTGGTTCAGGCCCTAGTCCCTTCTTCCCTGGAGAGTTGCAGTAAACTAGCTGAGTTTCTTTCTCAGATGCTTCCTCTTCTGTACTGTGTCCAGGATGGTCCTCTCAGAACTTCTGTGTGAGCATATTTTGAAAGAAAACGAATCTCTACTTGGCACTGTGCATTGTGGTAATCGTGAATTGTCTTGGATATACCTATTTTACTGCTTGCTTCTCTGAGTTAAGAGATTGCGTTAGGACTCTGGAACCGAGGGTGGGTACAATGGCAAGCTCTCTGAGTGATACCCCATTCTAGGAGCTGAGCTCTTGAAGAGGATGGGCACAGCAGCCTGAGGTTGTCTTGACTTGCCTCTTCTGCTATGGAACCACCACCTCATGAGTTGGGGGCGAGAATTATCAGGGCCTCAGGATCTTCAGCGCTCCACACCCCAGGAAGAACTTCTCTTAGGGGCTGGGCACAAGGGATCCCCCAAGGCTCTTAATTGCTCTAGACTAGGACTTAGCTTCAGCACCAAATAGCTGGGGGCAGGATGAGAAATACTGCTGTTCTGCACTTTCTGGGAACAAAGCCCTCCAAATGGGAATTGCGGGAAGAATAATCCTGTGTTCTTGGCTGCAGCTGTCTGGAGTGGAAACTGCCTTGCTGAGTTGGGAGGGTGGAGGGAGGGAGAAGTCTTGGCTCAATACCACAAACTCTTGCCATTCTTACTGAGTTCTCAGATTTTCTTACTACATTTTAGTTTAGGTTTATGAAAATAAATAAAAGATTTTTCTTGTCCAAACTCAAGAATACCTGAAAATCTTATATTCTGAAGTATATTAATATGTTAGCCTTCTTTCTACAGGTGTGAAGCAACAGCTAAAGATTGTGTTTTTTTCATAATAGAGTTTACCTAGTTATATACTTCCAAAGCCCCTCTTTTGATCCTAAAACTCACATGGGAATAATCTTTGTTTATTTGGTGTTAACTGAGTATAATATCAGATATTATGTAGAGCATTATTAGCTAGATAGCTCTTTCAGTGCCTAAATGCTAATGAAAGTGGTTTGATGTTACAGGAATACAAGCGCAAGTTAGCCAGAGTTTCCCTGGTGCGCAAAGAACTCAGGTCCCGGATCCAGAGCCTGCCAGACTTATCTCGATTGCCCAATGTCACTGGCAGCCACATGCACCTGCCCTTTGCGGGGGACATCTACAGTGAAGATTGATGACCAGTCTCTTTCCAAGTCCCAGGACTTTGCAAGAAATGGAGACAGGTTAGGTTGGATAGTCCTGTAGCGTTATTTTTGTATATTATTGGGAGAGTAAAACTTAACAAAAGAAACAAGTAATTTATAAAATTGTTTAAAATGTTGGTTTGTTTACTATTTTATTGATAAGTTAACATGACTTAGCTTAAACAAAGTGATGATCTCTGTGTAATAATAAGCTCACAAATAGTGATTATTTTCAAAAGATCTTTTTGTAAATTTTTTTGATCCAGGGCCTTGTGAGAAATTCCATGTTTCTATTTCTTCATGTATTTTCAGTTGTTTTTCTTTATTTTCTTCGGTAACTAATCATTGTATACTATGTAATTCCTATAGGGGAATAACTAATCAGGAGTTGGTTGAGACTTTATTATGGTATAGTTAGGACTTGATTGTAAAAGGGACTAAATGTTCCAACATAACTTTTACCCTTCTCCCCATACAAAATATCGATTCTGTGCCTCTCCATGCCTTTGATTCCTTAATCCCTAAAGGTCAGTGATTTAATTTAACACTAAACATGGATGTGCGTTTGAGGTTCAGATCAAAGCCTAGAGAACTTTTCTCCAATAGCAGTGTAGGGGTTCCATTCCAACTGCCAGTGTAGAATAAAAAGAATGTTACATTCATTAAACTGTTTAGAATTTTTTGAGTAGATTAATATGGAAACGCTTGGGAAATGTTATAAATTTTGACATTCTACTAAGAGGGCAACTTTGGTTCTGGAACTGATTTCTATTTCTCAAGTCAGTCTCCTTTTAACATAGTTGATCCGTTTAACAAAGTCGTCTGTGGGATGAAAAGACACATGAAATAATGATACTTTTAGTATTTCCTTAGCTATATAACTTTAAAAACAATAGTAATTTTAGCTCTGGTAGCTCAAGAACACAATATTCATTAAATGTTCAGCAAAGTAGCTTGGAACATTTTAAATGTTTCCTTAAGGTTTTTGAATGACTGCATATTTGGCAATTAAGCAGTGCTACACTACAGGGTAGATCTGGTAAATTTTATATTTGTATATTTACAGTTACCAAAACAAATGTACTTTTACCTTTTATTTCTAACCCTGTGTGTTAGAGCAGTTGCATGCTCTCTTGCTTTCTTTTTAAATCACATCGATAAGCTGTGGGTTTGCATTCACTAATGACTTAAGATAAACATTTTTTTCATTCATTGCTTTACATATTAGACATTTTTCTTGTTGTAAGCAGATTCGAATTAGATAGTCAATAAAACATCTTTTAAGTCCCACAAGCCAATTATGTCTCACTATTCTGAATGGCTTCACTCTGTTTCTTTCTCAACATTAGAGATTATAGTTAAAATGAATTAAATGTGAAGAAGGCAAATATTTATTTTTAATAGCCAATAGTTCTGGAAGCAGTGCTTTTAATAGTTTAACCTCTCTCCGAAACAGAGACACATATAAAGTAGTCCCCATCCATATATGGCTTATATTCCAAAGTTTTTTAGTCAACTTTTGGGACTTGGGGTGCGTTTTCTCACAGAAACAATAGTTCGGTTCTCTAACACTACCACTGAAAGCTTGCCTGGGAATCTAATCCACTTAACCATGAATGTACTTAACTTGCAATGTGGTCGACAGATTACTAATAGAGCCTAACCAGCATTTGTAACAAGACTCTACCAAGGCAATGGTGTGCAGCAGTCAGACTCACCCATGGGGTGTCTGCCTGTGCTGTGTACCTGTCCCTGGGTGTAGGAAATGAAAGAAAAAGATTGAGCAAAGGAGGGAGAGGTAACAAATGCACAATTGTAAAACCTGGTTATATGTGTTAGGAAAGTATACCAAGTAAGTTAGTTTTTATTGTTGTTAATGTGAAAGCAGAAACTTGTGTGTTAACTTATTTTCAATATCTTGACTTTATTTATGATCTGCTAATGTGGTGATTTATCCATTCAAAATATATATTTTTTCCCACTTAAAACTAATTTATAAACTATGTACTCCTGGGAAGATTTGAAATCTTTTAGAAGTTTGTTGAAATATTTTCACCATTTAGGACAGACTTCTGACTTAGATACTGATTTTAATGCTAGTATCTTCTCTAAATATTTATGATAAAAATGCATTATTTTTTTAAAAAGCTTGATGAGATTTGTGATAAGTGATAGTACTCAAGAACCTGAATCCCACCCCTTGACCGATCCTCCACAAACCTCAATTGTTGGTTAACTCATTAACTGAACACGGACAGTATGGTCTGGTTTAGAAGTTATGTCTTCAGCCTTATGATAGTGAATATGGTAAGCCTTAGCAGTAAACAGTCTTCCTTCTAGAAAGGAGGACTACATTTTCTCGAGAATGGGCTTAGATGGGGGTACTATAATACCAAATTCTAAATCATGAGCATTTTCTCCATTGTGTACCTGAGGCAAATCACGCATCCTTGAGTGCAGTCTGGGCTGGCCCCTCAAGAGCAAAGCATGTCAGCACACTTGCAGCAGGGGTACTCTGGTTTGAATGGATACCATCACTCTTTTCTCCACAAACAGCGCAGAGAGCTGTCTGGAGTGGCAGTTTGAACAGATTCCCTGGTGCTCCCTCTGCTCCTTCCATCATTACAGTAAGTAAAAGGACCATGGGGGGGAACCCGGAGGCTGAGAAATTCAGCTGTGCTCAATAGCCAACCTCCCCCTCGAGGAAAACCATTCCAGACGCAGCTATTCTGGTACCTCTTCTCACATGCACTCTGAATTAGGGCTTTTCTGTAAGAAATCCTTCAGAATCAGAAACGGCTGGGATGACCCAGTCATCTTGATTTGCAGAATTAAAAGAACAAAACCAAGTTGTCAGTTGTCACTGCTGATGAGCAACTCATCTTTTAAAATATATTTATTGAACTGGTTCTGAGAAATCTTTAGAGAGCAAAAACTCACAAGTACAAATTAACTAATTGGGAAAGTTAGAATGTGCTTTCTGAATTTTCCACTCTAAAAATTTACATTATGTGAAATAACATAAGGCTACTAAACTGCTTTGTATTCTATTAAGAAATAGCTCCTAAAGATGTAGTCTTGTTTCATAGTTGTTGCACTATATCAAAGCTTAAAGTGTAAACCCAGTTCTTCTCTGTATAGAAAGGGAACATTGTGTTACTTAATGAATTTATTTATACAGAGCATTTGTTGCCAAATGTAATTCCAGCCATCCACACACAAGTCTGTTCTGAGGTGGCAATAGCACATGGGAAGATGAACTTTCCCTATTTGTTTACCCTTTTTTTTGGCTGTATCTGATGATAGTATACAAGTTCTTAATAAAGTTTTATGTTCTTTTTGAATGTATAGGTTATTTTTGTGAATCTCATTTGTTGGATATGGGGTGGAGAGGGGAAAGATTAATGGACCGGGAGGGAAGCAAACTGCTGGAAGTATTCAGTGACATATGGTAAAGAAACTGCTGAAGGAGATTAGCCAGCAGCTCCCAAACTGATCGAGCATCAGAATTACCTAGAGGGCTTATTAAACTACAGATGGCTAGGCCCTACTCCCAGAGCTTCTGGAATTTGTAGGTCTGGGATAAGGCCTGATGGTTTACATTTCCAACAACTTAATGCTGATACTAGTGTGTTTAAGGACTACATTCTGACCGCCACTGCTGGAGGCCAACTTTGAAGTCCATGACTTGCTGCACTAAGCAATTCCAGGTAAGAATATAATAAAATATGGGTTTTACAGTTCATTACACAGAAAGTTCCTTATGGACAAAGAATAAGACCACATCTTTTGTGATCTACTGCTTCGTGTAGTGCTTATTAAGTGCTTTTGAGTGAACAGATTCAATTGGTACTTTTAAGTTCATAGAGCCCAAGGCCTTTTGCCTTCAATTTAAAACCAAATTGGGGAATACTAGAAATCTGGGAATCCCTAGGGCAGTGTTTGCCAAGCTTCTCTGATAGACTCAGACTCAGTTCGGGCATTTGCAAAAAGAACACATACCTCCTAGGTTGGAATTTTCTGTGATTGTGTCTACAGGGTCTTTATATTGCTCAGTCTGGTCTCAAACTGCTGTCCTCAAATGATTCTCCAGCCTTAGCCTCGTGAGTAGCTGGGATTACAGGCACAAGCCACTGCACCTGGCCGATTGATTGATTGATTGATTTTTGTGAGACAGAGTCTCACTCTGTCACCCTGGCTAGAGTGCAGTGGTGTCATTGTAGCTCACTGTAACCTTAAACTCCTAGGCTCAAGCAGTCCTCTTGCCTCAGCTTCCCAAGTAGCTTGGACTATAGGTGAGCGATGCCTGGCTAATTTTTCTATGTTTAGTAGAGATGGGTCTCGCTCTTGCTCACGCTGGTCTTGAACTCCTGAGCTCAAGCAGTCCTCCAGCCTCGGCCTCCCAGAGTGTTAGGATTATAGGTGTCAGCCACCACACCGGGCTAGAAACTTATGTTCTACTGAGAAGTTAGCCAGAAAGGTAAAGTAGCTACCATGATCAAAGTGTTATGCTAGATGCTGGGGACACAAAGGGAAGGCAGGGCCCAGTTCACCATACTGTTGGTACTGGCACTAGTTAGCATAATTTTACTTCATGCAACTATAAGACAACTGGTTAACTTTGGGTCTTTCAGTGTGCCAAGCCATAATGAATGAAAAGTTTAGCAGCAGAGAGGCTTGAAAACTGACTATAGTTCAAAGTAGCTGAATTGTTAGAGTATTTTAAATTTTTTTTTTTTTTATTTAGTACCACTTGTGAGATTCACCCAGGTTGACATATGGTGCTCTTGCTCATTGATTTTTATTTTAGTGTATTGTTTTCTGAGACAGAGTCTCACTCTGTTGCCTGGGCTAGAGTGCCATGATGTGAGCCTAGCTGACAGCACCCTCAACCTCCTGGGCTCAAGCGGTCCTCCTGCTTCAGCCTCCTGGGTAGCTGGGACCTACCGGCATGTGCCACCACACCTGGCTAATTTTTTCTATTTTTAGTAGAGACGGGGTCTCGCTGTTGCTCAGGCTGGTCTCGAACTCCTGAGCTCAAACTATCCTCCCACCTCAGCCTTCCAGAGGGCTAGTATTTACTTTATTTTTAACTGACAAATAATATATATACCATGTCATGTTTTCTTACATGTGTACGTTGTGGAGCAATCAAATCTGACTAATATCCATTGCCTCATATATTTATCATTTCTTTGTGATGAGAACATTTAAGAACCTCTCTTTTAACTATTTTGAAATATACATGATTATTAACTATAGTCACCATGCTGAGCAATAGACCACCAGAACTTATTCCTCCTAACTGAAGCTTTGTACCCTTTGACCGGCCTCCCTTTCCTTGTCTACTTATCCCCCACTCCCACCTCTCTGCCTCTGGCAATCACCATCCTATTCCTACTTAACTCTTGAGTTCGACTTTTTTAGATTCCATGTGAGATCACGTATGGTATCTGTCTCTCTGTGTGTGGCTCACTTCATTTAGCATAATGTCCTCTAGGTTCATTCATGTTGTCACAAATGACAGAATTTCCTGCTTTTTAAAGGTAAATAGGTTGGGTGTGGTGGCTCATGCTTGTAATCCCAGTGCTTTGGGACTCCAGGAGTTTGAGGCCAGCCTGGGCAACATACTGAGATCCTGTTTCTATCAATCAACCAACCAATAAAGGATGAATAATATTCCGTTGTGTGTGTGTGTGTGTGTATATATATATATGTATATACACACACACACACATTTTATTAACCCATTTATCTTTTGATGGGCATTTTGTTATTTTCATATCTTTGCTATTGTGAATAATGCTAAAATGAACATGGGAGTGCAGATGTCTCTTCAACATATTGATTTCAATTTATTTGGATATATACCCAGTAGTGGGATTGCGGGATCATATGGTAATTCTATTTTCAGTTTTTTGAGGAGCTTCCATACTGTTTTCCAAGGTGGTTGTACTAATTAATACCACCAACAGTGCAGGGCTTCCCTTTGCTAAAGAGCTTTTTAAAATACAGGTCACGGTTCTAGCTTATTTAAAGAACTTATATCTATGTTCCAAAAAAGATTTAAGAACACGAAACCATTATATATTTAGTATGTTATGTTTTGATACAATTTTTAGAGCTAGAAATAAGTCATCAGCAAATTAAAGTGCCAGTTTAAGGTAAAATATTAATAGGAACAACAGAAAGTTATAAAAATGAACATTTCAGTATATTAAGTAATCTATACTCAGGAATGTCCCAGATATCTACTGTTGCATACAAAATAGGAATAACGTTCAGATTTTACTAATATAGTTACCCAGATGATTGTGAGAAAATAAGGACACGTGGAAGAAACCTTCATGAGTGAACAGACCCTCTCACAAAGGTCTCAATTTCTTTTTGAAAGAAAATGACATAAATAACGAAAACTGCTAAGGCAAGAGAAAATATCACCACTCAGTGTACACAGATAGCTTTACTATTTACAGGGACCTTTCATATCCTTTTTGATCCTCACAACCACCCTGTGAGGCAGGCAGGTTTCACACTTATTCATTCTAATGAGGTATTTTCCCCATAAACACTGAAGGATGCCAAGAAAAGTTTGCTCTTAGACTTCTACATGTTCAAAGAATAAATGTTTAAAAAGTTGTTTTACTAACTTTAGTTTCAGAAATTGCATTAGGCATTTCTTATTTTCAAAGTCCACCCTTCAGAGAAGATAAGAAATTTCTGAAGTCCACCTTTGGATTCTTTTGGGATTCATTTTGACTCAGCAACATTTTTAGTCGAGAGAAGTGTTTCTTTGTTTTGCTCATATTATTTGAGGAGCCAGTAGATGCTGACTGTTGAGATGTAGGTGTTCTGAAAAGAAACAAAAGCACACTTAGTTATACTGACAAATGACAATTTAAATGGTGTTGACAATTACTGCTAGAATCATTTTCTACTCTTTTGTATTACAGTCGTATATAGGCAAAGGCTGCATATTCTTTTTTCACAGCTGAAGACCACTCACAAGTGAAGGATCTCAACCTACACACAGGCACCATTCCATTGCGTCTTGCCCACTAGAATGTAAGCTCCTAGGGCAGACACCTTTCACTACTAATTGTATATTCCAGTGTTTTTTTGACAGTGCCAGGCACACAGGAGGCGCTCGAAAAATATCCACTGAATAAATGATCCCCATCTGATATGTGTGTATTTCATTCCCTCCAATTGTGTTCCATCCCCACACACTCTTATTTGGGGTTTGTCAGGCTGATCTCTTTTGACTCCTCAGCTATATGATAAATGTGAAATAACTTTCCCATTCCTACATACATCTACGAAGTAGTCTGTTCTCAATGCAACGAAATTATTTTAAAAAGCCAAATTTTCTTTTAGATACACTTATCCAATAAAATGAAAACTTCTATGATGAATTCTTATCACACCAAATATCAAAATAATTAAATCATGAATATGGAGATAACTAGACTTGAAATTTTAATTCTTACCCAATTTAAAAACTTGAAGCCAAAAATAAAAAATTAAATTCAATAAGCAAAGATAATCTAGTTCTTGCTGAATTTTGTTAATTTATGTTCAAGAGGCTACCAGACTCAGTTTTTCTTTTGTAGCAAAATGTTCCAAAATTCCTTTCATAGTTTCTGTGGAATCAGATTTAAATTTTACTGTCATAGTGAATAAAGTACTGACAATTACTATAATAAAATGTATCCAGTGATATAGTTGACTTAGTATCATTTGACAAATCCCTATTCCGATTTTCTCAGGAATTTTTGATACAGGAAAGAGCAAGAGCAAAGGCTTAGAGCAGGAAGTATACTGTGAATGGCTCAGTTTTGCTGGCACATAGGATGTACTAAGGCAAAGTAAAACAGGCAGGCAGACTGGTGCCAGATAGTGAGGGCTGGAAAGCCATACTGGAGTATTTGAGCCAGATGTTGCAGAGTGAGGTGTTGAATGCTTCTAATCAGAGCTATGCTCTCGATAGAAAGATGATCAGACAGGGGTTTGAAACTAGGAGTAGGGAGACTCAGTAGGAAATAACTGTAGTACTGACAAAAGATGAATAAGGCCCTGAACCAGGATAGCAGCACTAGGGAGAAAAGGGAGAACAGATGCAAACAGCCTGGAAGAATAGATAGAAACTGGAGACAAGGACCAAAGGGAGGAGGGATTTTTGAATAGACCTGCCATTCTAGGTCAATGTCCAGAAGGGCATGCTCCTTCATAGAACAGGGAACTTAGAAAGATGGCAGGCCTGAGCGGTTAGCTGTGAGGACATGAAGAACTAAGATTTGGACATGTAGGGGGTTGAAGTGGATATATTAATATTTAGCAGGCAGCTGGGAATAGGCCAGAGAGAGGTTGGAAGTAGAGGAATATACCGTGAAGTCATATACATTGAGATGAGCATGGAAGACACAGAATTATATGACGTTAGAAAAGGGTATGGAGGCAAAATGGCCAAGTCCTGACTGTATGGCATATTTAGGGAGTGTGTATTAAACAAAGGAAATTAGAAGAAACACTTGAATTAACACTGGCAATTCAAATAAAGTTAATGGATTAAGATACCTGAAAATCAATGCTGGGCTCTTGCCTTTGGAACCAGACACATCATGACTTAGGTTTGCAGAATTCAGTGTCTTTCCCTCTGGTGTCTTCACGCTGAGTTTACTCGTAGGAGTGGCAGGCTTGCGCTTCAGTGCTGACAGAAAGCTTCTACTTTTACCATGATGTTTAACTGTTCTGTTGCATGTTTTACAAGTAACCAACTACCATAAAAAGAAGAAATATCAGTCCTTTAATTTCTCTTATCACTTAACCCCATAAACCACACGTTCATTGACTTATGTCAAGGACTACACCAGGTACCATAGGGCCAAGTAAAACAGAAGCTGCCCTTGGGGACCTTGCAGTCTAGCAGCAGGAATCAGACAAGACAAATTTAAAATGAGAAAATCTTCAACAAAAAACTAATGGCTAACCATTTACACTTAATTTAAAATAGCTTTTTAAAGATAATGAACTCTCTACTTTCTCAATATAAAACTGTGTTTGGGGAGAGTTGGGGAAGAGACTGGGGATGATACTCTTTAACATCTGGGAGGACTTTTTTGTAATAGCAGCAGACATTTAATATATTTTGTAGATGAACTTCAAGCCTTTTCCCAATAAAATGTGGCAGAACATCACTGGAACTTTAAGTGTTCCCTTCAAATCCTTCACAATTTTGTAAGAATAGGTCTAAAGTAATTTATAAAACCAAGTGAGTTATCATATTCTCAAACCTCTTCACTTCTATCGTTGCCTCTAGAGGTTAACATTCTTTTAAGGATTCATTTCTCAAGAAACAGTCCATTTTCTAGCCAAATTCCTTTCTTCTACATATCTAACTCACAATGCATAGGATTCAGCCCACGCCTCAGCAAATTAATACAAACAGGTTTAGGTGAGAAGTACTCTGAAGTTCATGAACAGGTGAAAATTCTAAATGGAAGATTTGAATATATCAAAGTAAAATATATGTTACTTTACACTTTTTGGAAGGAGGCTGTATATATATATATCAGCAGAACAAACACCCTTAGCTCCCTATAGCTAACCTCTGATTAAAATACATTAGCATGTAAGCTTTAGGAGGGCAAAACACTGGAAGACAGTGAGGCAGCATTTATCATCTTCCCATTTAAGAACATATTCAAAATATGTGACACAGTGATGTTTTTTGAAAAATACAATTCTCCAAGAACTAAGAAAGTGAATTTGACTCACTTTAGTATTCTCTTTCTTCTCTTTTTCCCTTTAACCATTTAATTTTATTTTTTAATTTAATTTTATTTTTTTGAGACAGGGTCTCGCTCTACTGCTAGGCCTAGAGTGCAGTGTCGTCATCATAGCTCACAGCAACCTCAAGCTGCTGAGCTCAAGCAATCCTCCCACCTCAGCCTCCTGAGCAGCTGGGACTACAGGCATGCATCACCACGCTTGGCTAATTTTTCAATTTTTTGTAGAGACTGGGTCTCGCTTGTGCTCAGGCTGGTCTCAAAATCCTGGCCTCAGGCAACGCTCCTGCCTTGGCCTCCCAGAGTGCCAGGATTACAGGCCTGAGCCCTCATGCCTGGCTAATTTTATGACAAAGCAAAATGTACTTACTTGTCCAATACTGGTAAACTCCTAAATATGGCAATTTTCGATCCAAGTTCTTACTACGAATTGTAGTCTTAGGCCAGACAAAAGCTGTCATTCATAATATTCAGTCCAGCAAAGGCATTAACTTTAATAAATGTTAACAAAGAATATGCAGAATAAAAAATGTATCTGATACTGGCCTTCCTAAAGCAAACCATAAGTAATTTGATTTTCGTTTATTCCATTTTATATCCCCAATACTAAGTATTGTCTGGCATATGATAGACCGTCAATAAATGTTTAATGAATGAACACAAGATGCACTTACCTTTGTTGGGCACACGTGTAAATATATACTCTGACATGGGGAGGGAATGACTGAGGAAGTGACACTGGTACCTAAATACATACGGTACTGCTATTTGAAGAAAAGGACCATTAACTGAAAAAGTAATATACTGACAACTGCAATTCAGGTAGAGACATAATGTTCAGCTCAAGAATCGCCAAATTTGTGAAAATAATTGTGCTTAGCAGTGAGATCTGAGAACTATTGAGACCTCACGATGTTTGGTTTTAGGGAATCACAAAAAATAAAAACAAGCTAGTCTTGTAATGAAACATTAATAGAAAAATTTTTGTGTATATATTTTGATAATCCAAATATACTACTATAACTCTCTGAGTCACAGGCTGATTCTTACCTTATTTTAAGTGAAAGAAAAGAAAATTCTAGTTTATTCACACATATTGGAATTGAAATCTTACCAATATACTTTTGGAGTCTTTGTACTTTTTCACAATTTTTGCTTCTTTAAAACTGAGTGTATAATTTCTTGCTTCTCGATTAAGAAGTTTCTGTATTTTGGGTGTCAATTTGGCCTTGGGTTTGAGGCGAACTCGAGAGTTGTCCAGAACCAACAACTGGAAACAGTATGGACATGTTTCTTCAAAAGTGCTATTATCATCTAAAATTATACAAATGAAACTCACAATCCAGCAAATCATAATATTTTGTTACCTCAAACTGCCAACATTATAAATGTGAAAAAGTATATTAATATTTAATATAGTCAGATATACATTCTCTTTAAGCAAACTCAAAATATGAAAATTTTCAAAAAGATAAATTGGCAGTAATTTACTTTGCAAAATACTATTATTCCATCCATTCACTCCTTTCAGCAACAGACAGGCAAGTCTCCAACCTATGCCAGGAAATCCCATTGGCTTTTCAATACATCTAAAATCTAGCCACTTCTCATTACTTGCTACTAATTAAAAAAAAAAAAAGCCTATCATGTTTTACCAACACATTTACAGCAAAATAGTAAATTACATTATGATTTTCTTTTTTATTTTTAAAACAATTAGCACAATGAATATTTGTTGACTACCTGCTGTTGAGCCCTGTGCTAAGTGCTAGAGATATAACAACTCTACAAAGAGCCAAGGACCACGCTTGTAGTTTAGCTCAGCTAAATGTAAAAAAAAAAATCATTCTCATTTACTGAGTGACTATTAAGTGCCAGGCAGTTCTTGCTGGACATACAGCAGCGAACAAAGGACAATAATTCTTGGAGGCAGACACTAAATATAACAATGTCAAATGTTAAGTGCTAGTAAGAAAAGAGTAGGATAGGGAAGGGAAATGGGGTGTGTCAATGGAGTTACTGTAATTTTAAATAGAGTGGGTTAAGTGACATTTACAAGAGACCAGAAGATGGAGGACTCGAATGGAAGCAGATATGTGAGGCAAGAATTCCAGGCAGATGGAAGGGCATCTGCTAAGGCCCTGAAACAGAACAGCAATGAGGCCCAGTGTGGTTGGAGGTGAGTGAACAAGAGAGGTAATGAGGTCAGAGAGGTAATGTGGGCCTATGATGTAGGGCCTTATAGTCCTTTTAAAGGGCTTTCACTTTTACCATGAGATGGGAAGCCATGTGAGAGTTTGTGACAGAGAAGTGACATGATCTATATAACAGCTTTGTTTTTTATCAGAAACATTCTGGTTGCTGGCTTAAGAACAAACTAGAAATGTATGGGAGCTACTGGCAGTAATCCAGGAGAGAGGTGGCTATGACCTGGAGCACGGTGGTGAGAAGTGGCTAGATTTTGGATATATTATAAAGCCAAAAAGATCTGCTGACATACTGGCTTGGGGGAGGCTAGGAAGGAGAGGTGAGTCAAGAGTGGCTCCCAGGTTTTTGGGTTAAATAACTGTAAGCACAGAGTTACCATTTACTGAAATGAGAAGAACTGTCGAAGCTTGTTGGGGGTAAAGCTCAGGTTTCGGATATATTAAGTTTGAAGTGCCTACTGGACATCCAGAAGTTGTCAAGAAGGGATGAGGATGGAATGTGGGGGAGAAGTCTGGGTTGGCTATATAAATTTAGACGTTCTCAGTATATGGTATTTAAAAACCACTAGACTAGATGAAAAGCTCACCAAGAAAGCGACTGTAGCTAGAAAAGAGGTCCAAGGGCTGAGTACTGGGACACGACAATATTTAGAGGTTGAGGAGATTAGGAGGAAGGTCAAACAAGATTAGAATTTGGATTTTTCACGAAACTGAGAAGCCTCTGGGGTTTCTGAAATGAGGGGAGTGAGTTGATCAGCCTTCTCTTATAGATCATTCTGAGCGCTGAGCGGAATGGAGGAGAGCTGGGTGACAAGAGCCTAACCCACAGCAGACGGGTGTTCTCCTTACCGTGTGACGAACCGTAGGCCCAGCTGTAAAAGAGAAAGAGATTCGTGAGGGGCAAAGGAACGCCTTCTCCCGCTGGCCTCCCGCTACCTCTCCCGTCCTCTTACAGAAGATAACGGGCCTGACCCGGGCAGCTGTCTTGTAGTCCCCGAGCCGCAGCCTCAAGGTAGTGCTTCTGCCTCATTGCTGCTGCCGCTTCCCCACCACCGCCGCTCTCTCACCACCTTCCCGCCGCTTAGACTCAGTGAAAAAGGAGGCTCTGGAAGTCGGCTTCCCAGCGTCGCAGTCGTTGGCGTCAGATCCAAGCTCCCTCCGGAAACAGGCACCCTCGGCTGAGGGGTTCCGGCTTCCTTCGCGTCGGGCGTGCCGGCGTACCCAGACGGGAGGTGGCCCTCACCCCGCCGCGGCCCAGCCCCTCGGTCCCATCCTGCTCCTTCAGGCACCCAGCGTAGGGATGACCCTGGGCAGAGCAGCTTGACGAGGCAGGGGTGGCAAAGTCCGGAGCCGAGGGTGATGCCCGTCTGTCTTCCTCCCCTGCCTGCCTCCTCTCGGACACCCCTGTTGTGGTTTCCCCACAGCAGCGTGGCCCTCTGGATTCTCGAGCCTGTGTATTGACTCGACGAGGCGACTGGGAGGACCCCGCCTCCGACTCCGGCCTGAGAGAAGGGTCTCCAGTCCAGCCTGCCCTCCGCACGTGTACAAGCCAGAATATTTTTTCTTTTTTGTAATTGACGTGAAATTCACACGGCATAAAACTGACCATTTTAAGGTGAACAATTCAGTGACATCTAGCACATTTACAATATTGTGTAATCACCACTTTCATCTAGTTCCAAAGTATTTCTGTTCCGCCAAAGGCAACCCATATCCATGAAGCATTTACTTCCCATTCTCCTCTCCCTCCGAGGCCCTGGCAACCACTAGTTTGCTTTCTGTCTCTATGGATTTACCTATTCTGGGCAATTCATATAAATGGAATCACACAATATGCCGATTTTTGTGTCTAGCTTCTTCCACCTAGCAACGTTAGTTCTACTTTTTGGCTATCATGAATAATACTGCTATGAACATTTATTTTGTTGAAGTCAAAATAAAAATGTAGAGATGAATCTCATTTAATCTTTTATTTTGGAAGAAAGAATTTAGGGTACACAACTGGTCTTCCATAGGTCTGAAGAACAAAGAAAACGTTAGAGGTTTTATGAAAAAACCTTGCTCTTGGAGGAAGTCCATTGGCACTAGTGCGGGTTTGGGGAGCTGGCGGCGGTGGGCAAAATTTGTCCTAGAGTTGTAGCAAGTTATCCCAGACGCTATAGATAAAACCGGTTTCAGATTACAACAAGCATTTTCAGCAGTCAGGCGTGCACAGAATTACAATCTTGGAGCAATGTTTTGTACCCTGAGTGCTTCCCCTCCCTGGCTTCTCTCTCTATTAGTTGAGTATGACAAGCATGACCCAAATCGTAGGATCAGCTTTCACAGTTTGATTATCTGTTTTCTGTTCTTTTGAGTATATACATAGGAGTCGACCTGCTGGGTCATAGGATAATTCTATGCCTAACAAGGGTTCCTAGGAAGTGTGGAGTAGCATCTTATTGTGGTTTTGATTTGAATTTCCCTAATGATTGATTGTGTTTCACCAGCTTTTCAAGTACTTGTTAGGAATTTGTATATCTCCTTTGTAGGAATATCTGTTTAAGTTCTTTGCCCATTTTTAAACTTTTTTTTGTCTTTGTTGAGGCATATGAGGTTTCTTTTTTAAATATATTCTGGGTACTGGACCCTCATTTATCCCTCATTTTTAATTTTAAAAAGGAGTCAAATGATACAAAGGTTTGTAAAGTATATATTTGCATCTATATAGACATTTTAACTTTTTCAAAAGAAAAATTCCTACCCCTGCTCTTTGCATCTTTCCATCCCACTTCTCCGAGGCGATCAACAGTAATAATTGGATGTCTCCTCATTCTATGTTCTTACATGCTTAAGTACATGTATAAATGTGTAAATCCCCCACCTACCACCACCACACAAAAATTCGCACACACACAAAACCAAAAGTAGAATGTTAGTCCCTTATTATATAACTTGCCTTTTTCCTTAACAACAGGCCACAGACATCTTTTCAAGTTAGTATATACAGTTCTCACACATGCTTTTTAGTAGCTGTACAAAATGTAATGAACCATAACTTATTTAACCATTTTCTTATTGATGGATATTCAAAAATTTTTTTAGTGCTTTGCTAGTTCGTGCAGTGCAGCAGCAAAAATCTAGTGTATACTGGTCCTTTTTTTTAAAAATTTTATGGATATATATAATAGTTGTATATATTTATGGGGTACATGTGAAATTTTGATACAAGAATACAATGTGTAATGACCAAATAAGGGTAATTGGTATATCCATCATGTTGGTGCTTTTTATTTCTTTTGTCTGAATTCCTGAAAGAGAAATTACTGGGTAGAATGATATGTATATTTTTTTTATTTGTCAGATCATTCAAAAAAGATTGTAGCAATTCATATTCTCAGCATCGATGTCTGAGAAAGCTGAATCAACTTGGATGGGTGAAAGGCAAAGCCTCTTTTCATGTTTCTTTTTTTTTTGTAGAGACAGTCTTACTCTGTTGCCCGGGCCGTGGCGTCAGCCTAGCTCACAGCAACCTCAAACTCCTGGGTTTATGCAATCCTTCTGCCTCAGCCTCCCAAGTAGCTGGGACTACAGGCATGTGCCACCGTGCCCAACTAATTTTTTCTATATATATTTTAGTTGTCCAGCTAATTTCTTTCTATTTTTAGTAGAGACAGAGTCTCGCTATTGCTCAGGCTGGTCTCGAACTCCTGACCTCTAGCGATCCACTCGCTTCGGCCTCCTGAAGTCCTAGGATTACAGGCGTGAGCTACCATGCCCGGCCTCATATGTTTCTTAATGGTTTGCATTTTCTCTTGTGAAGAGAAATGATCTGTTGGGCTGTTTATCAATTTCTAGGATATATTTGTATTTTGGGGAAATTCATCTTCTGCTTTTCATATATAATGCAATATTTTCTTACTTGCCTCTTACTTATCTTTGACATAGTTTTTTGTTTGTTTGTTTTGCCATACAGAATTTTGTATGTGGTCAGACAAATCACTCTTTTCATTCTTGGGTCTGGGTTTTCTGTATAGTTTAAAAAGGCCTGCTCTATTCCAACGTTAGACAACTAATTATTCAATCAAATGTTTTTCTCAACTTTTCTAGTGTGATTTCTTCCATGTATTTCTTTATCCATTTGAAAATGTATTTTCACTTAAGTGTCAGGCAGGCTGAGCTGCCATTTTTTCAAAATGGATAGCAAATTATGCAAAGACACTTACTAGGTAAACTAGTCTTTTTCCATTTGAATTGAAATAAAAATAATATGCAATGAGTGCTGAATATGTGCCAGGCACTTTTCTAAGCATCTTAACATGTATTAATTTATGTAATCCTCACGACAACCATGAGGCATAGGTGAAATGCCACTTCACTATATAGAAGTGTTTTTTTTTTAACATAGTTGCTTTTATTTCTAGATCATTAACCAATAAAACAGAAAAGAGAGAAAATGTGTGCGTGTGCACACACCCTCCCGCCCACCCACACCCACTCCTCCTGCCTCTCGGTACGTCTTCCTTCAGCTGCTTCTCTTCCCTCCTCTTTGAGCACCCTACTCCTATATCCCAATGCCTCCTTGGCATCTCTACTTGCATCGTAACTTGTCTTTTTAGATGCAATGTGGCCAAAAAAGCACTCTTGATTTCACTTACCTACCTGCCTGGCCGCCTAGTATTCCTCCATCTTAAGCTCCCCCCAGAGGCATTGCCGCCTCCTCCTTCCTGCCACATGCAGCTGATCTGCTCACATGCCCTGCCAGCTTCTCTGCACCCCTTAGCCACTCTGTTCCCTTGCCTGCTTCCCTACCACGGCCCCGTGCATTCTCTTCCTGCTTCCTCTCTTACCTCTCCCAGTCCATTCTTTATCGAGCAGACAGTGCGGCCTTCTTAAAATATAAACCAGTTTTTGGATATGGAATGTTCCTGCTTGGAACCTCTCAAGGTTGGAACACCAGGGCCTGGCATGGCCCTGTTTGGGCAGGTTGCTGCCCTCACCTCAGGCCTCACCTGTCTCACCTGCCCACCTTCACACTGTGCTTGCCACACTGGCCTTCTCTCGTCTCTCAAACATGTCCTGCTCAGACCTACCCCTAGGGCCTTTGCTGTTCTCTGCTTTGAGGGAGGATCCTTCCCATGGCTGTTCTTCCTCATCATTCCAAGGAAAAGCCTTCCTTGACTACTCAGAAAAAGACTTCCCCCCTGTCCCTACCCACCAAGTCATTCTCTGCCATTACTGGTTTTTTGTTGTTGTTGTCATAATAACCTTAGTATCTGAAATTGCCTTATTCATTCATTGTTTACCTGTTCCCCTCCAGAATGACCCACAGCAGCAGGACTTGGTCTGTCCTGTTGGCTGTTCCATACATGATCCCCAGCCCACGGCCGGGCGCAGACCAGGGCTTCGATAAGGATTGGCTAAATGCAAGAGTTCTCACAATGGCCCTGGAAGGCAGGTACTGTTTCCATCTCTACTTCACAGGTGAGGAGACTAGGGCCCAGAGAGGTGAAATCACTTGGCCAGGGTCACACAGCTGGTGTGGGAATTAACCCAGCTCCCTCTGGCTCTGAACTCCCTGCTTTTCGCATTGGTCCTCTCCTTGCCTGGTTCACCTGTTACAGACCTTCCAGCACATCACAAGCCCTCTAGGGAATGATCTGTTCCTGAGCCCTGATTTCTGCAACACTTTAATTTTCTCTGCATCATTTCCCTGCTGCAAAACCCGCAATCAGAGTCCAATTAAACTCCCCTGTCTGACATACCAAGTTTTCTTATTATGTCTCATTAGCACTGCTTCTCTTTTCTCTAGAAATCCTGCACTTTATTCCCCACCCAGGAATCATTTTTTCAGTTCAACGAGAAGGGAGGATGAGTTCAAAGATCAGCTGGTATACCTGGATTCTGGTTTGTTACTCATCAGCTTTGTGACCTTGAGCAAACTTTAGTCAGCTTGCTTATGCCTCCGTTGTTCAGTCATCTGAAAAAGGAGATAGGGCTATAACTAAGTGTGGTTCTAGATAATTTCAGGTATCATGTGTGCACTCACTCACCATGTGCTGGGAACGTGGGGGTGAGAGCACAAACGGGATGGGTGCTTGCCTGTCAACATTAAGCCTCTAGAACCCAGGGAAGGCCCGGTGGCCCCAGATCCAGAGCTGTCCCCCATGCGCCCATCCTAACATCCGTGCTCAGCAGCAGCCACGGCCACTCCACTTCTTTCAAGAAATAAGACAAAGTTCTGGCCGGGTGCGATGGCTCATGCCTGTAATCCTAGCACTCTGGGAGGCCGTGGCGGGCGGATTGTTTGAGCTCAGGAGTTCGAAACCAGCCTGAGCAAGAGCCAGACCCTGTCTCTACCAAAAATAGAAAGAAATTAATTGGACAGCTAAAAATATATAGAAAAAATTAGCCGGGCATGGTGGCGCATGCCTGTAGTCCCAGCGACTCGGGAGGCTGAGGCAGTAGGATTGCTTGAGCCCAGGAGTCTGAGGTTGCTGTGAGCTAGGCTGACGCCACGGCACTCACACTAGCCAGGGCAACAAAGTGAGACTCTGTCTAAAAAAAAAAAAAAAAAAAAAAGCCTATATATTCACCAGTAAAAAATGGTTAATAAACCATGATCCTAAAGAAGAATTTCATGGTCTTGAGGAACTTATTTTTGATCAGAGTCTATTCTCTAAATAGTTTTAGAGAATTGATTTTTTTTTTAAGTCTATTCTTGTAATGCTTTTCAACCTTTATTTTGGCAGGTCCTAATGAATCAAGTTCCCTTGGGCTTAAGTAGACTCAAGGTAAAGCTGATATTAAGATCTTCTAGAAAATTACGGGCCAGTGTCATGTAAGAAGTGTCATCTTTTTCCTCAAATAGAGAGCTCCAAGATGAAATTGAGATTCCCCAAAAGTGGACAAGATGATCTCCTGGGGCACAAAAAGAATATCTAGAGCTTCTATTTATATCTAGGTTTTATCACATGCTTTTTAAATTTCCATTTTTGTGCATGTTTTATAATGTACATAGTTTATTAGTTTGATAAAAACATATAAATATTTTATAAATAACAATAAATACCTATGCTGTGAGTATATTCTCAAATCTTTTTTAATGATAGGGGTCCGCTTTAAAAAAATTTTAGAGACCGTTGCTCTAATGGTAAACAATTGTATGTTTTGGAGCAAGAATCAGAAAACCTTAGCTGCAGGCCAAATCTAACCATGTATGGCCCTCCAAAAAAAAAAAAAGAATATGTGACAGACACTGTATGTGGCCCACAGAGACTGAAATATTTACCGTCTGCCCTTTACAGAAAATGTTTGCTGAGCTCTGCTTTGGAGTAAACCCATTCAAAATATATTCAAAATTCTTTGAAAGGGTGAGGGAGATTCCCCTTCTATTATACTTTGTTAATGAAATGAGTACAAATGGGAAGGGAGAGTGGATGTAAGTTCATAGGTTAGTGCTTGTGGTCCAGCTGTAGATGTTACAGGTATCAAAAATAATTATTTAAATGAGGATGAAAAGTCAGGGGCAAGAGCAGCAACGGTGAATGTACTGATAACTTCTTTAAGGATGATAAAGACTCTTGAGAGGGGCCTATTGCACTAGCTCAAGGAGTCTCACAAATAAGCTTTATTTCATGAGAAAGAAGCAGACAAGCAATGAGTAAGTTTACTCTGAGAGTTTTATATCAATATTTATAACTATAAAATTTCATAATGACTGATGTTTAACAGGTGATTCTAAATCAACAAAATTAGGATAAACTATTTTCACTTTCCTCTCATTAAGGAGTGAGAAATACATTTTAGTAGCATTTATGCCATGGAAAATGGCTGAAATAAATATTCCTAAATTTACAGGTTAATTTACATCCAAGAAACTAGGCTACGCAGAATGACTTGATACCCAACTGACCAATTCTTGATAATATAAAGATGGAAACAGAAGCTTAAAGCCAAAATTCTGAGAGCCAATTCATTGAAGATGTCCCATATTACCTGTTAATGAAGAAGAGGAAATTAAAATGTACCGTAATCAGGCTACCTATGTTAGGGGTAATAAGGCTTTCCACTAGGCCTATTATCCATGATATGTTCATTCTGTTCCATTTTAGAGTTCACCAAATATGCCATTCACAATGTCTGAAATCTGGAAGCTGGGAATATAACTGTCCTTTGACCGATGGATCAAGTAAAATTAGCCTTTGTAACTTTAAATATAAATGCCTAATAAAAAGTGTACATCAACTAGAATCTGCCAGGACAGAAAGTTTTTATTGCTCACTGAAGTACCATATTAGAAAATGAACAGCTTGAACAGGGATCACGTCTATGGCAGACATTGCCAGTCTACTAGCCAGTATCTATCCTACCTTCTTCCTTTTTCACATAATTTCAATTTTGTTTGGGGCAATTGTGTACCTAACTATAAAAATATTCAATCTCCCAGCTGAGAGTAGCCAGGAAACCAGAATCTGCCAATTATTGCATGGAAGAAGTCCCTGAGAAGGGCATTCTCTACAGAATAAAAATACAAAGCCTGCATGTAGAAGGCTTTTGAGTCCTTCCACAACTCTTCCTTCCTGTAATGCAGATTTAGGCCTAGGGGAACAGCCACCATTTGCCACCATAAACGACAAGAGCCACATGCTAAGGAAGGCAGAGCAAGTCTATCCTCAGCAGCATCAGAGAGGAGCCAGACCAGTTCTGGGGTGTCTATTTCAGGCCTTGTTGTTATGCAAGAAAAAAAAATCCTATATTTTAAGCTACTGCTGATCAAATTTTCTATTCTTCACAGCCTAAAGCAATCCTAACTTTCACAACATGTTATTATTTGTGTTAGGTATAGTACTATGTGCTTGAAATGTGCTCTGTCATTTAATTATTTCAATAGCCTAACAAAGAGGGAACTATTATTCCTCATTTTACAGGGAGGTTAAATCACTCACTCATGATGACCCAATTAGTACACAGCAGAACTCATGTTTGAATCCAGATCTGATGGTCTCTATCATTTTTTCCACAGTGCTAAACTCAGGGCACTACACATAGATGATTGCTCAATAACAATTTTTCTCAAGGATATTTGCATAACAGACAGCCATAGAAGCTAAAGAGAGTGTCACTCTCCTGGTCAGAGAGCAGATTTATTTAGTCACTCCAAGATAATAAAGTCTCTCTGCTTTCTCCAGGGGCAATTTTCATATATTCCAAAGTAATAAAGATAATGTCTTCCTTGGGAACAAAGATTGGACATGTTTGCCAGCAGTCCCTTATGAGGATGAGGGTTTTCTACACTCGGTTCCTCAGCTGTGACACATACCCTGTGTGCACAATTTCTACCTGGGCCCACCTCCATGGGACTTGTGGAGCATGCAGCTATTAAGCTTATGCATAAATAGTCTGAATACATTTTGGCTGGCTCCCTCCTTACCAAAGAAACCTGTGAAAGTGTGGAAGTGTTAGAAGACAAACCAACACCTCTCGGAGTCATTGCTGCTTCCTTACAGTCTCCTTGACCACTTGATGATAGGCGGAGGTATTTAGGTAATCCAGTTGAGATGCCTCTTTTGACCCAACAAGATGATGTTGAAAAAATCAACAACCTACCATTCAAGTGCATCACGCTATTTTTTTTAAAGATATAATCATCCCAATGCAGTAATTCTCAACCTTTCAGTATTTTTTACACCCTTTTGAATTCTAGATTTTTGGCTGCATACTTGAAGAGATTAAATACCAAAATCATCATCGAAATCAGTAACGATAACATGGAAATCATTATTACAATATGACATCTCATGGTTTCCATAAAAGCCTCCCTAGTTATGGCGTCATTCATTGCCTTGCAGCCTCTCCGCACTGTGTAGCTGTTTGAACAGAACTGACTCCTGCCCTGACCTTAACCGCTTATATTCTCTTGGTACAAAAGTCCCCAGATGTTCCAATAAGCACATGTTCTTTATTTAATGCCAGTTTTATATTAAAAAAACTGCATCACACAATCCATTCACTCTACATCACATCTCACAGTTTTGAGGGATAGAAAATTCGATTGGAGCAAAGACAAAACTGTTACACTGTGATAGAAGTTTTGTGTCATATAACCTGGTGAAAGGATATGGTTACATCTCTGCACAGTGGAGGATTATGGCAGATATTTTTAAATGGCCCTGCCATCAAAGATAAGATACATTTTGGAAAACAGGACATATATATGTGAAACATCTAAGAACACATCTATAAACAATATAATTACAAGAACCAATTAATGCAGTGGGTCTAAGTCTCAGTTCACAATCCAGGTGCACAGAAAACATGGAATTTCTTTATTACCTTTAAATTAATCTAAATCCAACTCCAAGTACCCACTCTACTGAGTCCCCCCCGCCCTTAAGAATGCACCAAGATTGTGTGTGTTACAGCACCGAGAATAAGGAGGAACCTCCCAAACTCACCCCACCCCACCCCCATCCTGGTTCATTGGTTTTCACTGAATCGTTGCTAAAATTCTCATAATCTTGGCTGAGATTATTCCTCATGTCCAGGGCTCTGCAGATTCTAGGGACATGGGAGTCTTTGTGAGGCTGGGAGGCCCGGTGCCCAAAATGAAGCCCGTCTTCATGAACCATGCAGTGTTTTTCAAGAAAACTCTCAATCCACTTGAGAGAGTTAGCTTCTAAAAAGGAGCGCCAGGGATCAAACCAGCTGTGGTCCAGCAACTTCTCTCCTCTTCCTGTCAGGGGGGAAGATTCTCTCTCCCTCTCTCTCTCTTTCTCTCTCTCTCTCTCTCTCTCTCTCTCTCTCTCTCTCTCGCCTTCTGTCCTTTGTCACCTCTTCTCTACTTATCTTTTTTTGTGGACATCTTGTATCATCTCAGTTACAACTAACTATTGTGTGGTGTTTATTATCTATTAACATCAGGCACTGTCCTAGTACATTATTATATTTGTTCATGTAATCCTTATATAACTCTATGAGAAAGCACTATCAATATTCTCATTTCACAGTTGAGGAAACTGAGGCATGAAAAGGTGACTTTGCCCAAGGTCACATAACTGGCAAAACTAGCTGATTGCTAGTTTGGGTCTTTAGTAAAGTAAGAGGAGCCACTAACCTCAAGAAGCTTCTGTTTTTCAACATCCCACTATTAGCACACAGCTATGGAAGCTTTTTCACAGAATGTGAACTGCATACAAAGGTAGGACATGAATACGTTCTGTTTCTCCCCTTTTTTTAAAACCAGAAATTAGATTTAGCCACATTTTAAATACCATTATATAAACCTTTACAGAGTTGGAGTTTTCTTATGATAGTTTTTTAACTTAGAATTGGTTCAATTTTGAGTAATGCTGTCAGACATAAAAGGTTTAACTTGATTATTCAAAAACAAGGAATCTTTCTGAATTTAATAATCAATTTTACCTGAATGGAGGGCAGCTGGGTAGTTATTCTGTGGTGATGAGTTCTACCAATATTAATTTGCGGTTTTATAGAAGGCAGGGTCAAGAATCTTTAGATCACAAATTCTCACCCTGACCCCAAAGTTTCAGATCCACAGTCCACAGGAAATTTCAAACAACACTCAAGGGAAAAGCAACTCCTAGATTGCCACAAAGTACTTCTTTGAGGGCTTGAGGGCTCCTGCCCTCCTGGACAGAGGAAAGCTGGACATAATGAAGTCTCTCTCTCTCTCTCTCTCTCTCTGTGTGTATCGTCTTTCTAAGGAATTTAAAAAGCTGAGGCCAGATCAGCATACTCATAATACTATACTTCCAAAAGGTGAGATTTCTGAGAAATCTGAAATTTCTTCCCATCTAAATGAACATTATGAAAAATCAAGTCTTATCTGTGTTCTGACAATTCATCCAACCTGATCAAATGTGAAAATGATATAAATTTTCTGTGACATATTATTCTTATTCTTATCCTGATAGTTACTATTATGAAACAGCCTTCATTTTTAAAGAGGAGGCTCAAAGTCTGATGGGTATTTCAAAAAGAAAAAACAATAACAATTGATTCACTCTATCAAAGCCTGTCATGTAACAGCTGAGTCCTGGCACCAACAACAACAAACGACAAATGCGCCAAAGACAGCAAGATGCATTAGGGAGATAAAGCGCAGCTTCCTTCATGCCAAAGCACCCACTTGAACAGATGAAGAGAGGGCATGATACTGCTTGCAGAAGGCGGATGCCGAGACAGCAGTGACGACGCCACAGCACCGGGCGATAATCGAGAATGCCGGTTTCGTTCCAGACCCTCTGAGACAGGGCAGCTGCGAAGTGTCTTTTGACATTGCCGCTTGGAGCCAAGTCATCTTTCTCATTAGGCTCTTTAAGTGCCACCTGGCCATGCTGAGACATCTCCTGCAACACAAAGAAATATTTCAGTGTTTCCCGAAGAAAGTGTAGTAAAAAGCTAAACAAAGACAATGTTAAAACATTGCAAAACTCTAATCCATCACTGGTACGTTTTCCTTCAGTGTTGTCACAGATTGTGGTAGCTATATCTAAAAACCTAAACAAAAATTATAGAATAGTTTGGCAGTTCCTCCCTGACATCATTGTCGAGAGCATTATTCATGTGCCGAGGCGGACTATGCCTGCAACTAAGCTCTGAATGTCGCCTTTTAAACTCAAGTCAAGAATTTGGTGGCCGACCTCTCAGTCCCAGATGTAGGGCAGCCAGAATATGTTTCAATCCATCTCCAATATCTTACTGTAAATCACCCAGAAAACCTCTAAGAAAAGATACCCAGAGCAAAGTGTTTTAAACTTCTTAGACTATGGAAGGTTAATTACAGAGTCCCTGCCCCCTTCTACCTCCTCGGCTACATTATTTAACTATTCTTGATAAGGGAAAAGAAAAGAGAAAAAAATATCAAGATCTGAGATAACGTAAGGTTGAAGCAATTGCTGTTAATACATCTTCTGACAGTGAAAAGTAAAGAAATGCTAATTATTTAACAATTAGTGATGCTGTCCCCTTAATTAGAAGTGTACCACATTAAGGAAAAACTTGACCAAATAATTTCCAACTTGATTGAGATGATTATCAACCCTAGCAGTAAGGACCACTTGTGTATAGTCTAACACCAAGGAGATCTTTAAACACATTCTGGATCCTTGTTATTAAGGCTCCGGTGATTTCAAATCACTTAAGACAGCAGTACTCACACTGTGGTCTACAGACCTGTTAGGAGTCCTCGAGATCCTTTCGGGGAAATCGTCATGTCAAAACTAATTTCATAATACTAAGAAGCTATTTGGCTTCTTCACTGGGTTGATACTGCACTTACAGGGCAGAAGATACAGTGAGTAAAACTGCTGCCACCTTAGCCTGAATCAGTCACTGCAGTGCTGGGGGCAGGGGAGGAAGGATAAATTTTACTTAAGGCTGTCGCTGGTGAATCAGTAAAAAATTATCAATATTAATTTTATTAAATCTCAACCCTGCTATTTATTTCTTGTTTCAATATTTCATGTGACAAAATATACATAAAGCCCTTCTGCTCCATACCAAAGTACGATAGTCATCGCAAGGCAAAGCAGCTGTGTGATCGTTTGAGTTGTGAAGTGACCCAGCTGACCAGACATTTCAGTCGATACACAATGCATCAGTCTGAGGAAGATAATAGGCCCTTCACTCATTCAACTAATATTTCTTGAGCTTAATGTTTTCAGTCTAGATTAGACATCAGCTCTCTTTCAAAGTTGAATGATACATTAGCTGGTTTTCCATCATTCTTTTTTTCACAACAGATTTATTGACCTAGAGTTCACATATCACCGTGCAATTCACAAATTCTGCTCAATTCAATGGTTTTTAATATATTCACAGAATTGTGCAAGCATCATCGCAATCAATTTTACGACATTGTGATTGTCTTAAAAAGAAACCCCCATACTCATTAGCAGTCACTCTCCATTTCTTCCCAACCTCCTGAGTTCTAGAAAATCACTAATCTACTTTTTTTCTCTATAGATTTGTCTATTCTAGACATTTCATGTAAGTGTGATCATATACTAAGCGGTCTTTTGCGGTCGACATCTTGCACTTAGCATGTTTTTTGAGGTTTATCCATCCGTATTGCATGTATCAGTACTCCATTCCTTTTTATTACCAAAAATATTACATTATATGGATATGTCACATTTTATTTATTCATTTACTAGTTGGTGGACATTTGGACTGTTTCCATTTTGAGGCTATTATTAATAGTGTTTGTATGCACTTTTACATACAAATTTTTGTATGTAATATGTTTCCATTTCCCTTGGGTATATACCTAGGAGTGGAATTGTTGGGTGATTTGGTAACTCCATGTTTAACCTTTTAAGGAACTGCCAGATTGTTTTCCAAAGCAGCCATACAATCACTCTTAAAAGCTGTAACCACCAATTCATTCACCCATTTAGGAATTATTTGTCAAAAACCTAGTACTCACAATTCCATGTGCCAGATATTAGTTATATAACAGCAAACAAAACAGACAGAGTCTCTACCATACTGAAGTGTATAGTCTAGCAGGGAAGATGAAGAAAATCGTAACTTTGGGGATGAGTTCAATGACAGGGAAAGTACAGGTACATAGGAGTAGGTAAAGGGACCTAAACCACTTCGATGTCTGGTAAGATCTCCCTGAGAAAGAAATGTTTGTACTGAGACCCAAGTAAAGGAATAATCAGTATTAACTTGACAAAGGGGAAAGTGTGGTACAAAGGAACAAACTCATGTAATAGCCTGGAAGTAAGAGGGACTATGTTCTGTTTGAGTGACCAACAGAAATTCAGTGTGACTGGAAACTGTACAGAATGCAAGGTGAAAAAGGGCAAAAAATAAGCCAAGTGCAGCAGCACATGTCTGGAGTCCCAGCTACTTGGGAGGCAGAGTGGGGGGATTATTTGAGCCTAGAAGGAGTTTGAGTCCAGCCTGGGCAACATAGCAAGACCCTATCTCTTAAAAAAATGAGGGCAAAAATTAAGTCTGGAGAAATAGACAGGGACCATTGAAGGGTTTGTAATAAGGTAGTAATACTATTTGATTTGTATTCTAAAAGAATACGTTTCTTTGTATCTAAGGAATGGATCACAAGGAAGCAAAACTAGAAGGCTGCAAGCAGCCCAGAGTTTATAAACAAAGATAGTCAAGAAGTTATGGTGGCCCAGACTACAGCAGTAGTACAGTGGTGGATCTGAAGGGAATCGAGAGATGCTCAGAGAATCAATAGGACTTGGTGACTGACTGCATGTGGATGACAAGAAAAAGGAAAGAATCAAAATAGATTTTCTGTTCAGGTACTGGGTGGATGCTCATGCCATTTACCAGGCCGCAGGGAATATGACAAATATGGTCCATAGAAGTATTTCTTGTGCACTCACTAATGCAAGACATTGGCTTAGAAGTGTGAATATAAAATAAGGATGCTATGGGCAGAATAAAGTCCCTCCTCAAATCATGTCTGCATTCTAATCCCTGAAACCGGCAAATAAGTTACCTTACATGGTGTGAAGAAAAGAGGTAACATAGCAGTCTTAAATTTCCTTCCTGGAAAAGAGCCACTAACAGGTTTGGCCCTTGGATAATATCTAGAAATTTAGACTTTGGAGGGTTCTCACCTTTAACTGGTAAGAGTAGCCCACTGCACCTAAAATAATTGTGCAAACAATACAGTATATGTTGAACACCTGTTTCGCTTCTGGGAGTTTGGAATTTTGGTACATGGTAGGCAGAAAATGCCTGTATGACCAGTCCCAATAAAAACACTGGGCACAAAATCTCTAATGAGTTGCTCTGGTTAATAACATTTTACATGTGTTGTCACAACTCCTTGCTGGGGGAATTAAGCACATGCTGGGAGACTCAACTGAGAGAGGACACTTGAAACCTTGTACTTGATTTCTTCCAGACTTTGTCCATGTGCCTTTACTCTTGGTTGACTTTGCTTCGTATTTTTTTTTCTTTGCCATAATAAATTGTAGCTATGAGAATGACTATATGCTGAATCCTGTGAATCTTCCTAACAAAGAATTAAACTTAAGAGTGATCTTGGGCTATGGTCCCCAACCCCCAGGCTGTGGACAAGTACTGGTCCATGGCCTGTTAGGAACTGGGCCACACAGCAGGAGGTGAGCAGTGGGAGAGTGAGCCAAGCTTCATCCATATTTACAGCAGCTCCCATTGCCCCCATCACTGCCTGAGCTCCACCTCCTGTCAGATCAGTGGTGGTATTAGATTCTGCATTATGGTGAGTTGTGTAGTTATTTCATTGTATATTACAATGTAATAATAATAGAAATAACATGCACACTAAATATAACATGCTTGAATCATTCCAAAACCATTCACCCCTTGCCCCAGTTGGTGGAAAAATTGTCTTCCATGAAACTGGTCCCTGGTACCAAAAAGGTTGGGGACCGCTGGTCCTGGGGACTCCCAACACACATAGCAAAGGGAATTTGCAGATGTGATTAAGAGACTTGAGATGGAGAGATTATTTTGGATTATCTGAGAGGGCCAAATGTAACACAAGCAAAAGTTGGAATGATGTGACTGCTGATGTTGAAAATGGAGAAATGTGCCATGAGCCAAGGAATGTAGGTTGCCTCTAGAAGCTGGAAAAGGTAAGGAAATGGATTTTTCACTTAGCCTCCAGAAGGAATCCTGCTGACACACTGATATTAGGTTAGTGAAATCCATTTTGAACTTCTGATCTCCAGAAGTAAACTGGTAAATCTGTGCTGTTTTAAGCCACTAATTTTGTGGTAATTTTTTATAGCAGCAATAGGAAACTATTAATAATACAGATGCCCTCAAGGATCATGAAATTTAGTGGGTGAGACAAATGCAAAAACATACAATACTTTCCAAAGATTTCAACTACAAATTTTTACAACTATGTACTTTTCATTTAACCATTATTCTCTTTTCCAAGAATAGTGACAATATTTATGAATAATCAGAAAGTAAATTTCAAAGGACAGCTCGTTGTTTGAGAGAAATAGAGTAAAACTGGCTTTTCAACATTTTCTACCTGTTATCACACATGACAACACTGTCCAATATGTAAGGTTAAATGGCAAACTAGTTTACCAAATCATGAGCCAGAAAACATGATATACCTCTTTGATGACTTCCTTAAACATTTTGGGGGAGTGGGAAAAAAACCCTACCTGGCAATTTGTCAGATTAGAAAACTTTGGTATGTTTTCCCGATACAGACTAGAAAGTAACATGATGTTAATTATTGTGAGACAGAGGTAATTAATGGACTGGTCAATAATACATATAAAACAAAGTTTCCACTATCAAGAAAACAGGGGTCTGCTTGATGAAAAGGCAAAGTTAGACAATTCAACAGCCTTTAATTTCACAGTCTGTGATTCTTCATAAAACCTTTAAAGATCAATTATGTCCTATCAATGTTAGATCCAAGCTAAACTAAGTGATTTATGTACAAATACCCTCACACATGGACCAACTGTTGATTGAGTAACTTATCTTTATTAAATATGAACTCAAGAGATTATTTGGGGAAGCAATTTATACTGACGACTTTCTCTGCTCTTTTTAATTCACCTCCACTATCTGTTTTAAAAATATACCCTTTAAATAACTAGAGGACAAAAGATATTGCTCTTATTTTAGAACTAAATTAAACATGGTAGTTTAATGAAATGATTCAGATGTGTCCATAAGATTTAGGTGGTATGTTTAATCCAGCTTTTCAAAATTAGAACTTTCAAAAGTGCTAAATAGCAATGAAAATTCCAGTCCCTGAGAGTTGGCTTCATTTATTCATTCTACAAACACTCATACAGCATTTACTACTAGATTGAAGACACAGTGTGAGGCACAGGTGAATAAAGAACAACCTTAGATCTCAAGGAGCTCATAGTCTAATAGTGGAAATTGACACATGAACAGGTAAGTATTAAAATAGGATGAAAAAGTACAGTGGTAGAGACAGAAAGGAACCTAACCCAGCCTGAGGGTATTGGGAAAACACCCTGATGTCAGGGACACCTGCTACGAGGCTTAACAACTGAGCAGGAGTTAGGTAGGCTCCAACAGATGGAACTAAATCAGTAAAGACAAAAAAGGATTTTTGTGCCAGGTGAGAGGTGCAGATCCTGTTTCAGTCTTCTACATGTGGCTATCCAATTTTTCCAGCACCATTTATTGAATAAGGATTCTTTTCCTCAATGTATGTTTTTGTAGAACTACCATTTGATCCAGCAATCCCATTACTGGGCATCTACTCAAAGGAAAAAAAGACATTCTATAAAAAAGATTGCACTAAAACATTTGTAGCAGTAAAATTCAGAATTGCAGAGATGTGGAAACAACCCAAGTGCCCATCAATGCATGAATGGATTAATAAAATGTGGTATATGTATACCTACTATTCAGCCACAAAAAACAATGGTGATCTAGCACCTCTTATATTATCCTGGATGGAGCTGGAGCCCATTATACTAAGTGAAGTATCATAAGAATGGAAAAACAAGCACCACATGTACTCACCATCAAATTGGTACTAATTGATCAACACTTATGTGCACATATGGTAGTAACATTCATAGGTGTCAGGCAGGTGGGAGGGGGGAGAAGGAGATGGGTAAATTCACACCTAATGGGTGCCGTGTGCAACATCTGGAGGATGGGCACCCTTGTAGCTCTGACCTCTGACTCGGGAGGGGCAAAGACAATATATGTAACCTTAAACATTTTTACCCCCGTAATGTTCTGAAATTTAAAAAAAGACAAAAAAGGAATAAAAACACCTAGTATGTTCAGGGAACCACAAGCTACTGAAGGGTGGATCATTTATCTGATGACTATAGATCTAAGTTTGCTTTGCTTCACAAATTAAGCAGTAATTAATGAGTAATAGCTGAAGTGTCATAACATAGCACACACATAATTGGAAAAAAGATATTTAAAATTGATTTCTGTTTTAATAGTATTATACCATTTTTGATTGGTGCTTTACACCCCTGCACCACCCAATCCACTAAAAACAGTTAATGTTTGGAGTGAATTTAACACTTTTCCCAATTTTTATTTTCATTTTTTACTGTATTCTGAGTGATTTCATATTTAAATGTTTAGTCAAAGAGAAGCTTGTCTTCTTTTTCTATGCATCCTAACAATCTTAAACTCACTGAAAAGAAAAATCCCTTGGAAATAATATTAATTCCAAGAAGAATCTGGAAAAATGCCCACACACAACCAAATGCACCAATAGCATTACTAAATCTTTATTGTGCCCCAGCTCCCCCATCATCCTGAGCTGTAAATGAGTTGAAATGTATCTGCAAAATCCATCCTGTGGACACAATCAGATTAGTAGGAATGTGCTTCTGGAGCACACTGCAG
Organism: Avahi laniger; assembly: GCA_963575035.1. NCBI lineage: Eukaryota > Metazoa > Chordata > Mammalia > Primates > Indriidae > Avahi > Avahi laniger. The sequence goes on from CAUYSK010069662.1 coordinate 36,544, forward strand.
CAGTAATAAACTTATTCACATATCACCCTAGAATACCTAGAATTTAAAGGAAAACCCAAAGATTCACATAATAACTGGAATCAATAATCCTACCATGAAAAATGGTGATAATAGGTCTATAACTAGCTTATAAATGAATATATAAATAGAATAAATGGAATTAATTATATTTCTTCTTATCATTTATATTGTCACTAATCCATGAAGGAAGAAAAGGAAATCATATCACTATTCAGTACTTGCTTCATTAAAGTGGAAAGCACAATATTAAGAATAATGTAGGCGTAGAATTTAAAGCAATTATGCTTTGCAAAATCTCAGAATGCTTTCAGTTTCCTCAATTTATCTGCTGAAAATGTTAGGCAAACTGGATTATCTCAATTTTTCAGGTGCAACTCCTCTATCAGAATATGTTTTAAGAAAGAAAAGCCTAGAAATATTTTAAAAAAATGAATTCTCTTTTTGTACTAAGGTGTGATTCCCAGCTAAATGTAAACCCAGCAAGTTGAAGCTTCCATCTCACAATTTCATTTGCATCAATTAAATGTATCTACTGTTCAAGAATCCAGTCTTTTGCTAAGGCTAAAATAAGTTGCTAAGGATTACATAGAGACAGAAACTTAGATATAAAAGTATGACAAATTATATTTTGCTTATTCAGTAGCCATCAGAAGAGAAGGAAGGAAGGAAGGAAGGAAGGAAAAAGGACTGACCAGCTGTTCTGTGTCAGACACTGAACAAGATCCTGGGAACATGAAATAGAGTGTGAAAAGAGTTATAAGAGAAATATGACCAAAGAACTGGGAGTTGTGGAGACAGCTCTCTGGGAAATGTGGAGACAGTTTTACAGAAGAAAAATTTGAACTAAGCCTTGACAGATGAAGTTCACCAAACAAAGATGGAGAGAAAGGGCATCCCAGGCCAGAGGCACTGAATCATGGAAAGACATGGGAGTAGGCAGGGAATTCTGTACAGTTCTGTGTTGCTAGGGCACAAGCACACAGTGCAAATGGTGGAAGATGAATGAATGGTTAGGACCACATCGGGAAGGGTTATGTGCTACGCTGAAAGTAAACAGAAAACAAGATGCAGAAAAATGCGAGTAGAAAGACAATGCTCGAGCCATGCGATAACGTGGAAGCCTGGACACACCCAAGAGGCAGTGAGAGCCTGCACTAATGCTGTGGAAATGCAGAAAAGGAAATGGAGCGGAGACACATATCACAGGCAAAATAAACAGGAATTGGCAACTGCATAGATACAGAGCGATGACAAATTGACTATTATGGACCCTTGGGGTAATGCTATTTAATAGAGAAAGGGAACACAGAATGAAAGGAAAGGTTTACAGGGAAAGGTAACAACTTCAGCATTTTCCTATGTTGGGTACACACAGCCAACAAGACTTCCAAGCCGAGGGGCTTAGTATGTGATTTGGGGTTGGAACTGCAGAGCAGAGGAACTGGATATAAGCAACGATCAGATTTGTGAGAGGCTAAAGTCTTTGAGTCTTTGAGGCCAGGGTCTTTCTTTGGCTTTCACCTCCCTACCCTCAGTGTCTTACACACTGGCTACCATAGGGTAGGCACTCAGTATACATTTGCTGTTTAATTATTTTTCTGTAGGAATAAGCATAAAAGAAAAAGATAAGGCACTAAGAATAGGATCTTATAAATATAATTGGGGCACAACTATATTTAAGGGACAGCAATGAGCAGAGATTCCAAAAAAGGAGAATTAGAAAATAGCAAGTGGGAGAGATCTGGGAAAGAGAGACACCTTAGAAGCTTGGAGAGCACAGTAATGTGTAGGGAAGAAAATAAGAGATCCAAGTATTTGCTGGTAGCAAATGACAAAGAAGACAGCCTACACCAAAATGCAAATTAATTCATTCCCGGAACATATAACCTAAGTGGGCATATCATGTGCTATAAACTAACTTTAGGGACTACAAAATTTTAATTTGGTAATTATTTAACACTTACATTTGCAAATTTCTCAAGAATTTTTTTTTATATTTAGCACTATAGTCATGCAGAGACAGTTTCGTTTAATCCCAATTAGCTAATAAGATAAGGAGATCTGGAGAGACATGTGAGGTGCTACAGTTCCCGCAAAATAGAAATCTCACAAAATTGAAAACACCACTGTTCAACAATTTGTTACATATCTTTTCATTACATCATTTTTTAATGACAAGAGTCTTTTGTCCTAAGGTCTTCGTAAAGGGTATCAGAGAACCACCCCCACTCCTTCTCCCCATTAATGTAAGTGTCCCTAACTTGAGAATTTCTCAATACCTCCTCCTCTGAGAATGCACTCGGGATGCTTTCTACTCACACGTGTTTCTCATCCCCCTGGGGGCCATAGCATTGGTTGAAAATACTTCTTCAAAAGGCGGTGTCTTTGGCCAGAAACTAAACTCAATCAAATAAGTATCTAGAGAAAATAAAAGACACTTTGCAGGCATCTGCAAGGAGCTATAGCTTCAAGAGTCATAGAAACAACTTTGAAAATCCCTAAAGATCATCTAGTTTCAAAGGTCCCAAGCTTCACTATTTATCAGAATCATCTGGAGAGTTATTTAAGTATCTATTGGTGCTTCCCAACTTTTTCCTACCCTTCCTGCATCAGATAGTAAGGAGCCACCAAAGAAGGTGCTCATGGCTAAGGTACCTGGCCTGGCGGCACTGGCCTCCTGAGGACTGAAGGGATCAATATCTCAAGCCACACCTGTAGCTCTGTACAGTGAAGGGTTATTTAGCAGGTCGGGTTACTCAAACACTGTACTTTCCAAAAAAAAAAGGAACTGGCCTTTGATTGGCTTCAGGATGATAACCTCTGAACCCTTGGAATATCCTGCCTGATAAGAGTGTTTTTGTATGCCCAAGCCCTGGGCCATGTTCTATCAGTTTGATCTCTGGAGGGCTGGAGACTGAATAGTTAATGTCAGTCACTCAAGTGCTGAGTGCCTGAGTGATTGAGCCCCAATAAAAACCGTAGACATCAAGGCTTGGTTGAGTTTATCTGGTTGGCAATACTTCTCACATGTTGTCACACATTGTAGTTGGAAGAATTAAATGCATTTCCATGCAACTCCAACTGAGAGGAGACACTTGGAAGCTTCTACCTGGTTTCTCCTGGACTTTGTCCTATGCACTTTTTTACTTTGCTGATGTTAATTTGCATCATTTCACAATAAACTGTAACCATGAGTATGACAGCTTTCTAGAGTCCTGTGAGTCCTTCTAGTGACTCACAGAGCCTCAGAGTAGTCCCGGAGACACCTGTAGGAGAGAAAAAGTAATATCTTTTCCTCACTCATCACAAGGTTCATGTTGATGGTACATATAATAAAAGATAGGTTGACAAGATAAAAGCATATAAATTTATTTAGTGTAAGTTTTACATGACACAAGAGCATTCAGGGGAAACTGTGTATTTTTGTGCTTAGGTTTGATGAAGAGTGGACAGGTGTATAAGAAGTATGGTTGGACAAAAAAGGTTATGATTTAATGGTAATAAACTGGAATTTAACAGGGCCCATTTGTTCAGATTCTTCTTGGCATCTCTGTGTCTTCGTGCCTTTCCTCCAGGTATAGGGCAGGATACCTGTCACATAAGGGTTGTTAGGACAGAAGGGAGGGACAAGGTCAAAGAATGACCTTCCTAGGTTTTATGGCCTGCTTCACGGAGGAATGGCAGGAGGTCAGAGAGACCTTCCTGCTTCTGCTGTTTTCTCAAATGCCAAGGTACTCTATTTTGGGGTACAGTATCCTGAACCCCATCAGCCCGACAATCCCATTCATGGCAGTCTACATTATACCCATTGAAAAGTTCTGGTCTACATTATGGGGCTTTCTCAAAGCTCACTGAATCAAAACATCTATCCAGTAATCTTTATACTTTACACATTCCCTGAGTTAATTTAACACAGCGAGTGAGTCCACTAGTTTTAGAACAGGCTTTCAGGAGCTTCTGATCTAACCAACCAGCCATCTGATGCTTAAAATAAATTCAAAAAAATCCCTGTCATCTGGTTTGTAAATTTCTAGGCTTGGGAAATTCACAATTTTGCATGACATCCCTCTTCAATATTTAAGTGGTTCACATTGTTGGAAAAATTTCCCTTATACGTAAGGAAAATATCTCCATAGGACTTCGAGTCTTGGCCCTTAGTTACATGCAACGAGGCCGTGCAGAGTAAATCTTACCTGCCTGCCACCTAACAGTCCAAACACCACAGCTTTTTTGTTTCCCCAGAGTCTTGTCTTATCACCCAGAGTTTCTTTAACAGGTCTCAACAAACTAATGGGAGAGGAGCTTTCCAGTGATCATCTACATGAAGATCCTCAGGACAATAACCACAATGAAATATAAGGATGTATTAATAATATATTTATTAATCAGGGGAAGAGGTCATTATTTTTAAGGAATACAATCTCTATGCTAAAGCTTTATTTTTATAGTTATAATACTGCATCAAATATGGAAAAAACTAGTTTAACAAGAAGAAAAAACTATATATACATTAAATATGCAGACACACTGACATCACAAAAACATAGAGATTCAAGGAAAGATAAATGATAGCGGTGGTGGTGTTTGTTCATTCGATGTCTTGCATAGATATAAACTTTCAGAGTCTATTAAAAATAGCATAAACTCTGGGGAATGATATCAGACAGGTAGATGGGGAGAGGATGTATTTCCAGGGAGGAGGAATGGCTTTTCTGACTGGTAAATTTTGAAGAAAGTGCTAAACCAGCATAGCCCAGCACTTTTGGAGTCCTCTTTCCTAGAAGCCTGCCTGCAGACAGGGTGCATTTTATTTTGCTGTCTACCATGCAGGAAGTCGCTGTCTCTGTGGAGAGGCCTATGGTTGTCCAGCTATTCCAGTGACAAGGCAGCTAATTTCATGGAAGTCAGGGGTAAAGTATTTAAAAATGCACGCAGCCACATATCACTAATGCTGTCTTGGCCCCTCTAGGCTAGACAGAAGTAATGTCTTCTCTGTTATTTGTTTAGAGCCTTCAACTTACCTCCTGCTAACTTTTATTTTCATTTCACCTACACATATGTATGTTGTAAGTTCTTTGAAGGGAAGGACCTGGGTTTTAATACTTCTCCTTTTTGTCCCTTGGCTGTTTTCATAGTGCCATACACAGAAGAGGCAATCAATAATTGTGGATAGCTGAGCAGTCCTTCCAAGCAGCTTGGACATCCACGATTGAAATGGTTTGTGAGTCACATTAATCTCACAGTCTACAAATAACTAACCTCTCCCCTTTTCCAATTTGATCCATGGCAGGATACAAAGCTTATTGCTGTGAATTCCTGCCTCTCTACAGGGCTGCTCTGCTATTTTAAGTTAGGTGCCAGTGTGCCCTTGAAGCATTTCTTCTGTCCGTTTCACATACAATTACATCCCTTCAATTCGCCACACACCAAGGGCCCTGGCATCCTGGTGTCATCCATTCTCATTGCATTATTGGCCAAGCATCGTGGAATTGTGATAAGCTTGGCATGAATGCCTATGGAAAATCTCTGTTTCCAAACCTCTTTACTAAAGACCATTTGATGTGAAATAAAGCAAGCAGGTGTGGCGATGGACTCTTTCCTAAAGCCAATAGAACATTGGCTGCTAAGAGGTCCCAATGTCACACCCAAACCATAAATAGAGCAAATTTTGCTTTGTTGACCTTTGCATTCTTTAAAGGCTGAGCTCTCTTCTCTGCTATAAAATCTCTGTTAGAAAATTGCCTCTTGGAGACAACTATAAAATCAAGTGTTTCTGTGCAGTGCGGAGCCTAGGAGAGAAGTGTTAAATAATCCCAGCTTTTTTATTTCTCCTAAAATGTTCCTAACATTCTCCTTAGTTTGTTCGGGAAGGGCAATTGGGCATAGAGCTTTCCTGCTGAACTGCACAGGCATCGGGATGCAGTATGTAATTTGGGATGTCTAATAAAGCTGACTAGCAAAGAAGCTAATGGAGACAGGGTTAAATTAGCCAGCTGGAATCAGAAACATCAGGATCTGGATGCAAAGTAAACACTTAAGTTTGGGATGCAGATTGAGGATGATACAGAACATAGGTTCACAAAAACACAGTTTATTGGCCGCCAGGAAGTCAGGATAATCAGAGACCAGTGTCAGAAAGGGCAGTCTCTTCTTCGGGCTCAGAGCCTGAAAGGAAAAGGCAAATCAGCAAGGATGCTTCTCTCCACCTGACTGCTTAAGCTAGTTAAAGCTAGTCTAAAATACCAACATCGACATTTACATAGCAATGATTCTCAAATGTTTAATATAAATAGATACTTTCTTGAAATTCAGATTCTGATGCAGTTGGGGAGGAGGGAGGCCAGGAATCTGCATTTCTAATAAGCTCCAGGGTGATAGCGATACTGCCGGTCTACAGACCACACTTTGACAAGCACCTCCTATGTGCCAGATACTGCTTTATGTTCTTTGCATAAATTTACTCTTTTAATCCTTGTTATAGTTACCATCATCATCTTTCCCATCTTAGAGGGAACAGAGAGGTTACGGATGTTCCCAAATTCTCACTGTTGGTAAACAGCAGAGCAGGCTTTGAGCCCAGGCAGCCTGATCCCGGGGCTGTGCTCACGTCACCACCAAGCTGTACTACTCTTCCTAAGCTATGTGGTCTGTATTGCTCCTCAGATTTGTGTAACTAGTGCCAAGCTGAATATGGATGCCCTGGCAGAGTTAAATCACTGTAGCCATCAATGATTTAGTGTCCAACCTAATCAACAAGAACAAGTGACTCTAATAATATTTACTCAGTGGAATAAGAGAGTCGCATGATCTGCAGTGTGCCTGCTACAGCCTCCTTGCACAAACGGTTTGTGTGTCATATACTTCCATCCATCATTTATTTATTGTATCATTTCCTAACTGAATCTGTCCCTGAGAAGTGAAAATAGACAGCAGATTAGCACAATGAACAATACACGTGGATTTGCTCTCATTTTTTTTCCCATAAGGAAATCTGGCTCAACTTCCTCCTCAAGACTTTGGATCTTACCAGCCTCTGTGTTCGTACAGTTTCGCTTGTCTTTGCGAGGCAAAGAAATGCTGGCATTTCCTGTGGATTAAAATAACTGTAAAAACCCTGATTTGAAAGGGCATCTGGGCCTGCTGCCTGGTTGCTCCAGGCAGCTAAAGATTTGAATTCTATTGAATTACAGTCTGCTGCAGTAGGAGTCGGTGGGGAGGAAGGGAGCGCCAGGCTGGCCAGCTGATAGTGCTGCGGCCGGGAGCCTTTGCAGTGTCCCAGCAGCTCTCCAGCTTTTGGCAGCAGCTACAGCAACCAGCCAGGCAAGGGCTTGGTCTCCGAAATGGCAACCCTCATCAAAGAGGCTTAGCTTTCTTCATGCATTCCCAAATGCCCCAGAGAGACTCATCTAAGTCAAACATATGCGTGGAGACAGAGGGTCAGAGTGGGACTGCGATAAACAATGGAATGACTGTTTGCATGCTGCCCTGGAGAGGGAGAGTAAG
>CAUYSK010069663.1:0-20858 GCA_963575035.1 Avahi laniger
CTTTTCTTTATATTTTTTTACCTTCAGCACCATTTCTAAACATCCAGGAAGCTGTGTGCACATCCAGTTCATCATTTCTGACCACTGCCCAGAATGTGCAGAACATGCCACACATGCCACCTCTCTATTCCTCCAGTGACAGACACCCGTGTTGCTTCCGATCCCAGCCGCCACAGCATCACTGCACAGAACATGCCCGAGTACACCCGCGGTGGACCCTCATGGGAGTGCCCTGCAGTGCACATCCAGAGTGAGCGTCTGGGTCAGAAGCGATGTACAGCCTTGATTTGCCCAAGGACTATGGATTAGTAGGCTCTTGTTGGTGGCCTTGGCCCCATTCTGTAGCACTAGGAAAACATTCATTTTGTTGGGTGGCTCTACAAAGACACAGCTAAGCCTAAGCAAATGCTGGAACTTTTCTAGTTGTGCTCCGCCCACTGGCGACAAATGTCATGTCCCCTTCAGGGTCAAGTAGCTCAGCTCCCGAAGCACCGTACACGCTGTGTTCTGTGTTGCACCAAGGGACTCCCTTCACATGAGTGTGAGCCTGTGGTCTCCCATGCCATCTGCAGTCATTGCATGACTAGTGTCCCCTGGGAATTTTTGGATACTTTTGGCTCCCCTCTCAAGGTAATTAACTGTGGTCTCGTCTCTACCAGGGTTGCTCACTATGGCCAGGCTGGGGAGAAGGAGGAGCTTGGACTTGGGGGTCCCAGCAGTCAGAGGAGGCCTGAGTGCTTGACAAGGCAGAGAAACTTTAGGGTACCTCCTCATGAGTGCCCCCTCCCTTACCTGCTCCTCCATACCTCTGTCCCTCCCGCCTCCTCTGCCTTTGTCTCTTCTCCCAAATCACAGCCCAGCATTTTGATGCCACCACGCCACCTCCAGTCTCACCCTACAGCTAGATTACCCCTCCTCAGACTGAGGACAGGTGTCCCAGGGTGACCGCTTCTGGGGTCTCAGGTGTCTCCACCACTAAGTCTCTGCTACCAGCCAGACCTGAGACCCAGATAGCTAATCCACAGTCCTGGAGAAACCAGCTGTAGGAATAGACTTTTCAGAGTGCTAAAACTTTATTTGTAATAACCAAAATCTATAAACAACCCAAAGCAACATCAACAGTAGAATGAGTAGACCTATTGCCGTATATCCATACAGTGGAATACTACACAGTGATGAAAAAGAACAAGCGTCATGGATGAATTGCACATACATTGTACTGAGTAAAAGAAACCAGGCATAAAATAAACCACATCCAATCCAGTGCCGTTCCATTTCTATGAAGTTTAAAAGCAGTGAAAACTAGTCTATGATAATAGAAGTTGGAATAGTAGCTATCCTTGGGGAAAGGGGTTGACTGGAAAGGAGCATAAGGGAGTCTAGGGTGTCTTCTAGGGTGCCAGAAATGCCCTATCCTGATCTGGGTGATAGTTACACAGGGGTAACTTAATATATGTCAGACTTCAATGAACATTTGAGTGGACATTTCTTCAAAGAAGATACACAAATAGTCAAAAAAATAAGCACAGGAAACAATACTCAACATCATCGGTCATTAGGAAAATGCAAATCAAAACCACAATGAGATACCACTTCATTCCCACTTGGATGGCTATAATAAAAACAACAATAACAAGTGTTGGCAAGGATGTGGACAAATCGAAACCCTCATACATCACTGGTGGGAAAGTAAAATGGTGCAACCATTTTGGAAAACAGTTTGTCAGTTCCTCAAAATGTTAAAGAATAGAATTAGCATATGACCCAGCAATTCCACTCTTAGGTATATACCCAGAAGAATTGAAAATACATGTCCACACAAAAATTCATATGTGAATGTTCATAGCAGCATTATGCATAATAGCTAAAATGTGGAAACAATCCAAATATCCACAAACTAAAGAATGGATCAACAAAATGTAGTATATCCATACAATGGGATATTATTCAGCAGTAGAAAGAAACAAAGTACCAATTCACATTACAATGTGAGTCAACCTTGAAAACATTATGCCAAGTAAAAGAAGCCAGACCCAAGAGGTCACATATTATATGATTTCATTTACATGAAATGTCCAATAGCCATAGAGACAGAAAGTAGATGAATGGCTTCCAGGGTTGAGGAATGGGGTAAATAATGAGGAATGACTGTTAATGGGTATAGGGTTTCTTTTGGGGGTGATGACATGTTCTAAATTAGATGGTGGTAAGGGCTGCACAATTGTGAAATACTAAAAACTACTGAAACTTTAAAACTAAATTTGTGGTATATAAATTATATCTCAATGCAGCTGTTATTAAAAATTCATTGAGCTACACACTTAAGATTTTGCATGCTACTGTATACAGGTTATATATAAGTAAGTAAATGCACTTGGAAGCAATGTTTAAAAAATTAGTGCCAGGATTTAAAAAGTAAAACATGGAATGATATCCATATGCTGTGCTATCTGTATAAACTCAAAATCACACACGGGCAAGGCAACGCTGCTTTTCTGTAAGGATTCAGGCTAATTCAAAGATAAATGCTAGATTATTCCTCAAGAAATCCAAATTTTCTGCCTCTGATTTGAATTCTCCCCAGATGGTGATGGTGACTATTGGCCCTCATTCCCACCCAGACCTCACCTGAACGCATCCACTGGGTTGAATCCGGGTCCCTGAGGCTCTGACCCACCATGCAGGAACAGGCACCAGTGGTGGTTGATGCCCACCTGCCTTCTGAATTGAACCTCCTCTTGGAGTACCTTTTGCCAGATCCAGACAGCTTGGTACCCATGATCATCCTGAACATCATGGGTCACGCCCTCTGGGCATGATGACTGGGACTACCTGGTCCTTTCAGGACAAGCTTCTGCACTGAGTCAGACTTCAAGCCCACCCCCAGCCCAAGGAGTGTCTCCCTCTCCTGGATGGCTGAGCGATACCCAGGACCCACTGTAATTGGTACCACAGTCTGCCTGGTGCCCAGACACAGATGCCTAGCAGGGCGGAGGGCTGTGTTCACAGCCTTCCCGCACTGACAGGGGGTGGATCTTGCCACGCTGTGCAGCAGACTCTGGAGCATTTGAAACAACGGGCACAGACAGACACTTGTCCCATCAAGTGAAGGGACTGACGATGAGCAATCCTCTGCATTGTCTAGATGTTGATTCATCTCAAGCCTCCCTCAAGAGGCTCTTGGCTGCAGTGTAGACCTTGCTGAAGAGACTTATTTACGCATTGGTTGGGCTTCTTAGTTGCAGACAACAGAACCTTCGCTGGGTAGTTCAAGCAGAAGCAGTTTCATAAGGATATAGAGAGCTCACCAAGTCATGGGAACTGCAGAAGCAGCCTCTGCGCTCAGCTGCTGGAAACCAGCGCTGGGACAAACCTCAGAACGGGGCTGCTAAGGGCATCTGTGCCTGCGTCACAGCTGGTAAGCTGTCGTCACCCCACCACAAAACCAGACTGACAAAATGAGTGTTCTACCCCTGGCCTGGTTCCTCATTTAACTCACCCCCCACCATCCATGTCTCAGTCACACACACCTAAGAGAAGTCACATTGGGAGTTAGGAATAGGGTTACCAGCCATCTCAGGTGGCCCAGGACTGGGGTTTCCCAAGATGCGGGGCTTTCAATGCGAAACCAGAAAAGTCCCAGGTAAAACAGGACAGGTTGGCCACCCTCGCCAGAAAATGCAGTGTTCTTGGAGTCTACCTTGGGAGAAAGTGGGCATCACATTGTGGGGAACTGTCCTAATGTGAAGAGGAGGTCTGATGGTTTGGGGCAGCTACAATGACATTATTTTTAAACCGCAAGATCAACATAAATTAGAATCATCATTTACCGAGTATGTACTATATGCCATACTCAGTCATACTTGCTGGCCAGGTGCTTTCTTATTACTGCTGTTATTATTTTATTACTATTATTCTTTCATTTTATCTCCACCACAAACCTATAATAGCATATTATTTGTCTTATAGGTCCTGCTCTCATGGAACTTACACTGTTGAGGGGAAGAAAGGACAATACACAAAGAAAAAGTAAATAAATGGGATCATGTTGAAAAGTACTGAAGAAGAGAACAGGACAAGCCCACAGGGAGTGACTGGGGCGGCGGTGGCCACCTGACCGAGGGTGGACAGGGCAGGCATTTCTGAGAAGGTGACATCTGAGCTGAGACTTGAGCAAAGAGAGAGGACCAGACACACAGCAGTCTGGGGAGAGGATGTTCTAGCCAGAGGGGGGAGCAAGTGCAAAGCCTGGAGGTAGGAACAGAAAGGAGCTTGTGTGGCTGCGAGAGACAGCATAGGAACAGAGAGTGATGCGAAACGAGGGTTAGTCTTCTAGATGATGGTAAGGAAGATGGATTGCATTTTGAGATCAACGAGAAGCCAGTGGAGGGTTTTAAGCAGGTGAGTGGTACGATTTGATTTTCACTTTATGTCCAAGGTCACAAAGCTGGTGAATGAGAAATGAAATTTGAAGCCACATATGTATCGCTACAGATTGAGACATCGCCTGTTCTCAACTGCCGTGCAAGCTGACTTCATCCAAGACATCAGCGAGTGCCTCTATTTTTGTTCACGAATGCTCATTCTGTGTGTTGATCGCTCTACAGCAATGGTTCTCAACCTGGGACAATTGTGTCCCCTAGGGGACATTCGGCAATGCCTGGAGACATTTTTGGTTGGTGCAACTTGGGAGCAGGTGCCAGCATCTAATGGGTGGAGGCCGGGGGGCCCTAAACATCTCATAGTGCACAGGCCAGCTCCACACAAAGAATCGTCCGACCCTACAGGTCGATACTGCTCTGCAGTAAGTAGCACAGTCATCGTCTCATGTGTACAATGGAGGGTCAACTCAAATGAAATCCGAGCCCCATCCAACTCCCCGGATGTGCGTTCTCTGCTTGGGAGACAGGAGCTCTTCAAGCCGGCAGCCTGCCCGCTGCGTGCGTCACAGGGCCTTCCGCAACACAGGCCAGCGTTCGTTCCGCACAGAGTCAGGCAGATTCCGGCAGCACAGGGAAAAAGCACATCGGCTCTTTGGTGTGGAGTGGGGAAAACAACTGGTCTGGTTGGACTTTTCACCTTCTGGAAGCTGTTGCTGTGTCTCCTAATGCCCAAGCTGCCAGGCTTCGGACACTAAATCAAGCCATTCCCGGCAGCAGGCCGGCTGACGGGGATGGCCCGGCTCTGCCCACGTCTGCATGAGCTCTCCCCAGCCTTCCAAACACTCGGGATTGAGCATGGAGGCTGCAAATGTCAGTGCACAAGCAGCTCAGCTGCCCCTCACGTACTGCATGGTGACATTTGCACGTGTGCAGACACTCCCTGTCGTCCAGACTCTCAAATGACAACTAAACACATTACTCACCCAGCGCACCCAGCGTGCACCTCCCACTGCCTGAATGTCCACGCAGTCCCCACTGCCTCCTGGTGGTCACGGCGTCAGACCATCGGATGGCACAGAGTTTGTGGCTATGGAGTGGCTGACTTTGGAGGCTTGTCCTGCACCTCCACCTTCCGCTCCAAACCCCATGGGCTGCCTGCAAATCACTCAGGCTGCACAAATGGCACATCATGTTCGCTAAAATGAATTGCATGCTTACTGGGTGCCACATGCTGTAAGTACTTTTATACATCATCTTTTTGAATCATTCGTCTTCATTCGGGTTCCTTCAGAAGCAAAGCTGGAAGCAAAAATTTGGGAGCAAGTAGTTGAGTTGGAGGCGATACAGGAATTGCTATGAGGGCTGGGCAGCCAGGTGGTGAGGGAGCGAAGCCCACGCAGGGGGTGTTAATGACGGAGTTGCTGCTCCAGGTTACTGGGCTAGAGCCCACGGGGAGCCTCTGGAGATCCTAGGGAACACGGCGCAGCCTTGTCCCCCGCCCAGAGGAGAGAAGGCATCTGCCCCTCATTGAAGGTTGTTTCAGAGACACTCACTTCTTGCCATTTCCTGCCTCCCTGCAGCCCAGACACTGTCATGCTCAAGAGAGCACTGCTGGGCTGAGAGACACCGCAGGGGGGCAGGTGGCAGGGCCATGCACAGGGAGCCTGCAGGCTGGCTGGGGGAACGCAGACGGGACACCAACAGCATCTGACGCGTCCTCTGATCCCACTAAGAAAGGTGTTATGATGAGTCCATTTTAGAGGGGCCGACAGGAGCTGGAAGAGGTTACATTCGCTCATCCAAGTCCACGTGGTGAATGAAGCGTGGAACCAGGATCCAAACTCAGCTCTGACTGACCGCAGAGCCCACGTTCATACTCACCGTAGTAGCTTCCCAGAGCTGCCGTAACAGGGTACCACAAAACAGGTGGCTTAAACAACATAAATTATTGTCTCACAGTTCCAGAGACAAAAGTTGGAGACAAGGTGCGGGCAGGGTGGTTCCTTCTGCGGCCTCTGAGGGAAAATCTGTTCCATGCCTCTCCTCCAGCTGCCAGGGGCTCGCTAGCAATCTTTGGCGTTCCTTGGCTGGCAGAAGCATCGCCCCAATCTCTGCCTTCCTCTTCACGTGGCATTCTCCCTGCATGCACCTCCCTGTGTCCAAATGTCCCCTTTCTCTGAACACACTGGCCATATTGGATTAAAGCCCACCCTGATGACCTCATCTTATCTAATCACAACTGCAAGAACCTTATTTCCAGGTGAGGTGACATCCACAGGTACTAGGGGTTAGGAGTTTGGGGGAGACACATTGAACCCATAACACCCACGACGCTTGTCGTTGCCCCTCCATACCCCATGGGCCCTTGTTATGCATGTCCTTTTTCATCCTTAGAGCTTGCCCATTGCATCCTGGACAAAGAGCTCTGTAGTTTGTGTCCCTAGGTGCTTTTGGTGGCTCTACCCCTCAGACAAGATCACGTGACTGGATCATGCCAGAGGGCAGAGACAGAAGAAGTCTGGAGAAGGCATCAGTGAGGGGGCTTGGGCCCGAGGTCCACCTCCCTGTCTCCTTAATCACCATGATTCAATCACCAAATGCAATAAAGAAAAGTATTACAGAAATAAAACACTGCCAAAAATCTTTCCAAAATTACAAGTGCATGCAATGAGCAGTCGAGGTTTATAAAGAACAAATTATGCCAGACACACTTGATTGTGCCTTTGAGGGAAGTAAGAAATTAAGGGATGGGGAGGATGGGAGAGACGCAATACATCTTGATTTTAATACAGCAATTGATACATCGTCTTGTGAAATTGTCCCCACAAAATTAATTTAAATTGTCTTGGTGAGAAGAACTGTCTCTGGGGTTGAAAACTGGTGGAAAGATAAACAAACAAATAACGATTAAAGGAGAAACCAAAGCCCATAACCGCAAGGCAGGGGAGGAGGGAGTGGCATGAGAAAGGTAAAGACCGGGCTTCTCTGGCAGACTGGGAAGCACGCAGAGGTGTGGGGTGTGTCTGTTGTCTGCTCGGGGAGTGAGGACAGGATGTCTCAGAGAAGGGGGTTGACTGGGAGCCTGCCAGACAGTGGGGTTCCCCAACGGCTCGATGCCTGGTGGGTCACATCCCCAGCCCAGAGAGATTGGAAACCCTAATGGAGTGAACCCATTAAAAGACAAGTACAGTAGACTTCAGGGGCAGAATCAGGTACTGGGTTTTGATTTTTTCAAATGTATGACGTTTGAAGTAAAGTAGTCCAATCTTTAGAAGTCTAGAAGCCTGGCTTGGGCTCAGAATGTTGGAGTTGGCAGGGCCTTAGTGAGGGGCCCTCTCCATGCAGACGGAGACACGCCGACCCACAGAGAGAGAAGAATGCCCTGGGAGCTTGTTAGACGGGCTCAGGGCTCAGAGGTTCTGATTTTCATAGAGCTTGGATAAGGCCGAGGAACTGTCATTTTTAACAGATAATTCTGGTCTTGGATCATACTAAGAAACATTGGCCCACGGTCACACCCTGATCCTTCCCTTGTCTGTTCCTCCCTCCCTCTCTTCCTTCATTCCTTTCTCCCTCCCTCCCTCTCTCTCTTTCTTTCTTCCTTCCTTCCTTCATGTTTTTCTTTTGTGCCTACTGTATGGCATGGTCCCAGCTTCTAGGGATGCGGAGATAAAAGATGATTTCCATCTTTGAGATGTAGACAGTTAGACTACCCAGTGGGATAGTTTATAGGAAGCACAAAGAACCAAGGTCATGTTAAAGGATACAATGAAAACATCGTCAGCAAAATCCAGACAGTTGGAAACCATAGGACAAATACCTGGTTTCCTCAATAAATATACTGCAAAGGGCAAAGATGAGAGGGAGGGAGAGTCTATAGAGGGGACCTACGGGATGTATTAATCAACTGTAATGTAAGAGCTCATCTGGATCCTGATGTGAACAAACTAGCTGTTACAAAGAACAATTATGAGGCAATCAGAAAAATTTGTACATTTATGAATATTTGATTATTTTAAGCAATTAATTATAAGGTATGCTGTGACAGTATTGTGGGGTTTTTTTAAGGTCTTTGTCTTTTAGAGAGAGATACTAACATGTTTATGGGTGAAACGATGTGATGTCTAGAAATGGTTTCAAACTAACCCAGTGTGTGTGCATATGTGCATGCGTGTGATGGGTGTATTATGTGTGTGTGTGATGTGTACATTTGTGCGTGTGTGTGTGTGTGTGTGTGTGTGTGTGTCTTGGATCAAACAAGACTGTCCATGAATTAATAATTGTTGAAGCTGATGATAGTAGTTGGTTATATTATGGCGAGTTCATTATACTATTCTCTCTACTTTGTGTATGTTTGAAAATTTCATAATCGAAGTGAAAGAAAGAAAGAGAGAAAGAGAAAGATGAGGGAAGGGAGGAAGGAAGGAAGGGAACGAGGGAAGGAGGGAGGTGACAAGTGATGCATGAAATCGTAGACTAATGACCAGACAGGATGAACCAGGCTTTCCTCTGCGGTGACAGAGCTCAGATCAGAGAAGGATCTGGCATCAGCCAGGCCAAGGAGAGAGGCGGAGGAGCAGGGGACCCACGCAGAAGCAGAGAGAGCGTGCCAGCTGCGGAGACCACAGGAGAGGAGTGAGGACCTGGCCCTCCAGAGCTGGGTGTGCTGGACCCAGGAGCTCAGGGCATTCTGGCAGGTGAGGGGTGTGACCAAAGGATTTCAAACAAGGGCGACGTAGACAGACACATTTTGATTAGCTCACTTGGGATTTGCTGTGGAGACTGGACCAGAACAGGGACATCAATGGAGGGAAAACAAGTTAAACCAACTGGGGTGGACGGAAGGCGACTCTGGAGACATTCAGGAAGTAGAATCTACAGGACCCAGAATTTGGGGTGACTCCTGGGCTTCTTGTGGGATGTCTAAGGAGATGGTGATGTCATCTCCCAGCTGCAGTGGGGACCGCAGGCAGAGCACCCATTGGGGTAAGAGGTGATGGATGCATCTGGATGCCTCAGCTGCATGGGAAAGCCACAGGGAGACGTCTCACACGCCAACGGCTGTGCAAGAGCGCGGTTCAGAAGAGGGATCTGAGCCCGGGCGCGGGCAAAACGGCCTTGCGGGGAGCTGGGTCAGTGTCTCAGAGCAGCGCTGATGTCTAAGGGAGCTGATGGCAGAAAGCGCCTACACCCAATCCCGGTCTCCCAACCTATTCTCGCCAGACCCTCTCCTGCTTTTGCTTAGTGATTCTCCACTAAAGTTTCGAGGCCTACTGGCACCTCCTGGGTCAGGCCGACTGCAGCCGGCTGCTTTCTCTCCTCGCTCACCATGCCTGCCAGGTGAGCGTGGTACCTGTGTGGGGCCCAACCAACGCTTGCTCAGGAAGCTGACGCACGCCTCCATCACCAAGGTCCTTTGTCATCTCTGTCAGCTCAGCCACTCTCTCCTGTGTGTTGTTTCTCTGCTCCTTCTTTTGGGGACGCAGGATGGGGTGGTGGGGACACACACATGCCCTGGAGTTTCCCAGGCCTTGCCTGGAGACCTGACTCAGCATCAGGCAGTGTGTAAGCTTGAACAACTTATTTCGCTTCTCGGTGCCTGTTTCCTCATCTGCAGAATGTGGGTGAATGGCAATCGCGCTGACCTCACACGTACCATCACGCGCAGATAGCGCTCAGCCGGATGCTGCGTAAATGCTGTTGTCACTCTCGCTCTTACACACCTGCGTGCCTGGACGGTAGAGCAGCCCCTGCTCTGCCCAGCAGCTCGGGCAGCCAGCAGGAAGACACCTGTTTTCCCAGGTGATGGCCACCCCTGGCCCTCCCCGTTGGTGTTGATGTTCTGCTATCTCGTGGCTGAGTCCCTGGCTTCTCACCTGCAGGAAACCCTGCCTAAGTCTGAACCTCAGCCTCTCCCTACCTTCTTGCCCTGAGCGAGCAACCTGATGAGAACTGCAGCCCAGGGGGCATTTCCAGTTCTGTCGAGGCATTTCATATACTTCTCAAAAAACTAACATACATGGCTATGTGTATGATACTGATTTTCTCAACTTGCAACTACTAAAATGATGGAGAAATTAAAAAAAGGCTTTGCACAGATACTGTCCTCCACCCCCAATGAACACATTAATAGCAGTAATTCCAGATGGGGATGAGGGCGACCCCTGCGACAGACCTGCTTGGCCAGGGCTGGCAGTGAGAAGTGAGGTCACGCCTTTCATTCTCTCTGCACAAATGAGTTAAGCAAACACATTTGTGCTTGTGGAAGCCGACTCCCTCTTCCATGACGTCCCTAGCCATTACTGAGACGGACACTTCCCAAAGCACTTATTTAACAACCGTTTACTGAGAGCCCACCATGAGACAGACACTAAGTGATGAAATCGAATTTATTTCCTGTATTAAATCTCAGGAAAGATTGGAAAGCCTTGTCAGTGAAGCCTCCAGGTAGAATTTTTATGCCTTTACGGAATAAAATGTGCATTGTTTAATGTGCTGCTATTTACTGTCGCCGTTGCTTCCTTGGAGGAAAAAAATAAGATCTTGGCCTGACGGGGTTTTGGCAAACAAAGGAGCTGCACTATGTTCATGATTAGCTCGAAGGAGCATGAATTGCCTCTTTGTTCTGAAGCCACCTTCATTCACTGCAGCGGTTCATTTAGAGCAGTATTTTAAGCGAGAGGAGTGAGGGTTGGTTGTGGTTGTTTTTTTTGTTTTGTTTTGTTTTTTGAAAGATCAACTTGAAGTAAGGCACTGGTTGGAAGACTATTCTGCAGTGGAATCTGCTCATCGGTCCCTAGTCTCTGCTGTCCCCTTCTTTTCCCAATAGCAGCCGGGTTCAGCGCCGGCCTCCCACCCAGCATGCATCCCCCAGCTGCCCTGCAGCTGGCTGTGGTGGCTGTGCGACTTCCGGGTCTTGCCCTTCCGATGTTTAGGGGTCGATGCCCCTACAGCACCTGGACACGGTGCCTGTGAGCCAGCAGTGACCGTGTGGACGCAGGCAATGTTCTGGAGGAGTCTGGGACCTTTGCTGACCTTACAGAGCTGGGCCACCTGCTCATCGTGGACCAGCTGCCTTTCTCTGGATGGCCACAGAGGAGAAAAGTTAATTCGAGTGTTTCTCTATCACAGCAACTTAGCCTTTACCCTAACTAACAATGTTCTTTTTCTACAGTAAAATTGTTAAAATCCTAAATTCTTTGGGTGTCTGTGGTACGAATTATCACAGTCTCTTCCTTCCCTTCACCTCCACACTCACAGCTTTTTAAGTCCCCTTTGCTCTGGGCAGCATTTCTGATAGGCCTGTCATAGCTACTTGCACAGTTTTTGGTCTTTTACATTCCGACTGCCAGAGGAGCATTATTTCCTTGCAAAACCTTAAAATGTATGCAGTACAGTAAATGGCTTACTTCTGCAAACACAGCTCACCCTCGAGAAGTTCAGTTTTCTGTGCGTTGTTCTCTCCGTGTC
Organism: Avahi laniger; assembly: GCA_963575035.1. Classification (NCBI taxonomy): domain Eukaryota; kingdom Metazoa; phylum Chordata; class Mammalia; order Primates; family Indriidae; genus Avahi; species Avahi laniger. The sequence continues at coordinate 11,853 of CAUYSK010069663.1, forward strand.
AGAGAGTATGTTTGGGTTATAGAAATTCATGTCGGGGCAGCGAAGTGGCTTCTGTTTATGTCAGAATGTTTTCTGGAGTGACATGTCAAACCTCAGGACCTCGGGATCCACCCTTGCCCTTCCCGGGGACTCAGCGCCCCTCCGTTCCGGTTAAGCCTTCAGGGTGTGAGACAGATGTCACTTGACTGAAGCAGCCCACCTGGGGGAGAGATGGGGGTTGCACAGAGACAGATCCTACTTGCTTTCATGTTAAAAGAGGGAGGCATGCAAGAGTCGGGGAAATCACAGGAATATAATTTTTAAAATCCTTGTCAGGTAGCACCGCAGCAGGAGGAAGGTGCTAGGAAATCACGCAAACAATGACAGCATGCCACGGAGCCCAGGGGACTGAGTGTCACTTACGGGAGCAGTCTGAGAAAGAGAAAGAACATATTTGGGATAAAAATTAAGTAAAAGCTAGATCACGGTGGTAAGAAAAAAAGAAATTCCACCTTTGATCTGAGTCTCTGTTGTGCTGAGGCGCTTATAAAATGCTTAAACTGCTTTACTGAAACAAAGACTAATGGTCCTGATAGCTCCTGCCACCTTGGCTGCCCTGCTCAGCAGGGCGAGGACCTTCCAGGCCCTGGGCCAGTTCGGACCGAGGCAGCCTGCACGGCCCTGGGCCCCCACCTGGCCAGCCAGTGGAGTCTGGAAGCGATTTTGCAGCCATGACACCTCATGCACCTCAAATATACCCATTTCCACCAAGCAGCAGCCTCTCCTGTGACCTTCGCCCATCTAACAAGTAGAAAAACAATGGATTTATTTTAGTGCCATACAGACACAGGTTCAAATCCTGGCTCTGCTACTTCCTGGTTGAATGATCTTGGACAAATTACTTAACACTTTTCTGTTTCCTCCTCTGTGAATTCACAAGGTTATTTTAAGGCTTAAAGAGATGGTGGTTATTAAATGCCTGCTTCTCTGTGAAATCGATTTCCTTCTTTCTTGGTCTTTGAAGTCATAAGGCCCCTGCCCTGCCCTGAGGCCTGGGTCTTCCACTCCTGTCCCAGGAGCCCTCCCCGTTCCAGAGAGGGCGCCCCTTCCACACTAGGCCCCCGCACCACCCCAGGCCTCTGTGAAGGCTGCCTTCCCCTCACGCCCGCCCCCTACACACCCCTGCTCTGCTCCGCCTGCCAGCCCATGCCCCCCCACAGAGGCTCACCGAGGCCTGGGAAGAAGAGTCTGCCATGCAGGGCGAGCCAGGAAGCCTCCCCAGGCGCCCCCACCACAGGTCAGCTCACGCACCTGTTAGCGGCTTCTGCTCCCGCCTCTGCTGCTTCTCACTGCGTGGCCTAGAAGCCCGTCCTGGCTCCGGACTTCGGCTCACATGAGACAACTACTCGGCCACATTCTCGCTGTCGAAGCCAGTTTGACTGAGGGATTCCGAGATCCGCCACTCCTGGGAGAGCTGCATTCAAAGTTCTCGTCGCCTCGACAAGACAAGTTTTTCTTATAACACATTAATTATTCCGTGTTGTGACTTTTGGTTCCCTTCAGCGGGGTTCACTCTGGCCCCTCCCTCTCAGTTTTTGGTGGCACCGGCTCTCCTCCTTGGCCTCTGCCATTGCATCGTTCCCTGTGCCCACCTCCCTCCCCCAAGACTTCCCCCTTCAAGGCCGAAACCAGGCGGGCTCTCAGACAGACAGAGATGATCTCACAGTGGGATCAGGAGATAACACAGGCTCCTCTAGTGCTGGATAAGATCTGAGGACTCGGACTCGTTCCCATTTGGATGAGCTGTCACCCAGACAAAGCCCTGTCATCCCTTGGCTGGGGAAGGCTGCGCAGGACAGGGAGCACCGAGGGACTTCCCGCGAAGTGCTCCTGTCAGGCACTCCCCAGAGGCCCAAAAGCAGGCTGCAGGCCGGGCCCTCCCCAGTCGGTCGGTGTGCTAGGCGCTGTGTCGGGCTCATCCTTGGGAGAGGCGTCTGGCTGCCTGCAGCAGCCGCTTTCCCGGCACACCTCGAGCACTGTGGCAGACCCCATTCAGGGGAAGATACAAGAATCGGACGACACCTGAGCCTTCCTGCGCTTAAGGAATAGAAGATCTCAAGTGTCAAAATTGGGAGGGAATTTTGGAAACATTTGCTCTGGGGTTTCTGAAATATCAGTGGAAGCAGCCTTTCTTCAAGTGAAATCTTAATTGTCATTCAACACAGAGTAGGAGACAGAAATTGGGGGGCTGCCTGGTTGAAGCAGGGGAGGGGTGCTGAAGCCTCTCTGCCCTTTGCCCACCTCAGAGCCCCCAGGTGTCCACAGACCCCTGTGAAAACCTCTCGACCAGGTGACGTTCATGGTCTTGTCCCTCTCTCTGGTTCCGTGTAGAATTCTCATAACGTCAGTTGCATTTCCAGGGTATTCCAAACACAGTGCAAAAGCGACTGATCTTGTCCAGCTCTTCGAGGGCTTTCGGAGAAAATGGAGACCTGGGAGCTGAGGCGACACCACCAGGATCCTGGCCTGGGCCCCTCATTCCGCCTTTCTCAGCCCGACATGCCGTCACCAGCTGAAAGGTGCCATGTGTCTCTCCAATCTTGTCCCGGTCAGGACGTCCCATCTGATTCCCTCCTGACTGTTCAGGGTCCCGGGAAGCGAGTCTCTTTGCATGAAATCAAGACCCACCGCGAGCCTGGGTGTCGAGGGCCGAGGTGCCGGCCAGGTGTGGAGACCAGACCTCTGACTCTGAGAGCCGGCTATCGGGGACAACGAAGGCTCGGATGTCAGTCCGATTACAGGCCTGTCCTTATTCATTACTTCTGTGGAGGGAAGGCAGGATGGAAGCGAAAGACGCAGGAAGGGAAACGGGGAGAGCGAGCAGGGGCTCCTCCAGGAAGGCCCAGGGGAGAGCAGGGTGCTGCCATGCTGACCCGGGCACCCCACACCTCCGCCTCCCCAGCTGCACCCTCAATGCCCCAGGTCTCCGTCCTGCCGCAGCCTGTGCTCCTGGGTCCTGCGGTCTGTGTTTTGTCGTTTTCTTTACAATTATCTATTAATAAGTTTGTGAAGGAGCAATCAGGAGCTGGGCGTGGCAGGATTCCCGAGATGCGGATGGGTGGCCGGCCTGTGGGTGAGGACGAACCAGGGGCTTCAGAGCCTTGCACGTGAGCCAGGCCCCCAGCAGAACGCCAGGTTCCCGGCGCCCGCCCACCCCATGGCCGGGCCTCTTGTGGAGTCTGCAGATGAATGGAGGAAGAAACGAAGAGACGGCGTGACAGCCGCTTTGTGGCCCAGCCCCCGCGTGGCGCCAGGAGCACAGGAGAAAGTGAATCCAGCGTTGTCAAGATCATTGCATTTTGCCCACCCTGGACCCACTTCCCTCAAGGGTCTTTGTGCCTCTAAGGTGAGAGCCAACCAACCAGTCAGGCAGGGGTCTAAGGGTCGGGGCTTAGGAGGCGTCAGGATGTCCCCCTCAAGGCAACAGACCAGCATGCTTCAATAGGCCCCCACGCAGACAGGCCGGCTGCCTGGCCTGAGCGCAGGCCTGGCCCTTCTGCAGGAGGAGGGCACCGGCCAACCCACTGGAGCCCAGCCCTTGGGCAAGGGGCCCAGTGGGAAGCAGGGCCTGTGGGGCTTCTCTGTTCCGGTAACGATGCGACAGTAACTACTAACATGGGCATGAGATGCTGTCAAACACGTCCTCTCTTTTGACCCTCACTGCACCCTGGAGGGAGACTGTGCCGATTGCCATCATCTTCCTCGAGATTCAGAGACAGTCGGCTGCCTAAGGTCCTGCAAGCAGAGCCAAGACGAGCTTCGAGCTCTGGTTTCCAGAGTCCAAACTTGGTCCCCTCCGCCACACCACTGAACTCCCCCATAACGCCGTGAAGCTCAGAGCGGGGTGGGGGGCTCGATAGTTATTTATTGCGAGCCCATCATTTCACAGAGGAGGCCCAGGAGGAAATGGGGTCTCCTGCCCCTGGCCCTCGCATTCTCCAGGCCGCCTAACCCCGGGGGGGCTTTGGTCCCCCGACATTCTGTCCCGCCATCACCATTTCACTCTCCAGATGGCATTTGCTCTCCACCGCGAAGACAGCTGCGGCAGTTTACAGCTGTTTACTCGCAGTCGGCTAGAGGAGGAACTTAAGTGGAATATAAACTACTGCATTAAATTCCCCTCTTCGAACGCCACGCACTGCACCTGAGAATTTCAATCAGTGCTGGTAACGTCCTGCTCTCTGATGGAATGCACCAGACAGGTCTTCGTGCCAGCCATTGGATCTGCGCTGCTGTGGCCCATGCAGTCACAGGGACAGGGACATCCACACAGACAGGTATTGCAGTGCGTCACTGGGAAGTGTGGCTTTCTTAAGCTCTGAGCAATGCCATTAAGGAGGCTGGAAAGTGGCTTCATTTCCCGAGCCTGAGTGTTAGAGGGGTTGACAGAGGCTGTCTCAGAGATGGGGGGTGGGGTTCTGTCCCTCAGGACACTTTTTAGAGACTCAAGGAAACAGTGGCGTGGGAGAGGAATGGTAGGGGGAAGGAAGGCAGATTTCCTCCCAGCACCAAAAAAGAAAAAAATGGGTGAAGCTCATATCCAACCTGCCGGCAAGCCCCCCACTAATAAGTCAAAGGGAGGGAACACAGGCTCTCAGTATTTCACAGCACAGAATGGCCCTAGGCTGGGGGTTTCTGGGCTCTAGTCCTGGTTCCACCATTTATTAGCCATGTGCCATAGGCAGGTCTCTTCTCTGGGCCTCCGTTTCCCTTCTCTGTAAATAGCTTCCCTGCCTACATTATGGAGAACGTAAAAGCTTTTTGAAAACTGCCAAACACTAAGTAATCATGAACTACAAATATGTTGGCGGGGTGGGGAGGATCCCCTTGAGAGATTTCCCTCCAGACTCCACAGACTCTAGGGTCAGCCCCTGAGCCAGGTGGGACAAGAGGTGCCACGGCCATTTGTATCTTGGAAGGGCTTGGCTGGGACGGCCATCCCCGAAGTGACCTCTAGGAGGCAGCAGAGGAGGCGCTATGGAGCGGTGATACCGGGGAGACTCCGCGTGCTCCCAGGCCCAGGGCCCGTGGGGGACAGGGGAGGGAAGGCAGGGCTGCGGCTGAGTTATCATTACTGTTACATAGATAGGAAAGCAAGGTGCCAGAGTTTCCCAGGCCCTGCTGGGTCTGGATGTTGCCACCACCACCAACCTGTGTCCTGTTGGCTTTCCCTCCAACCAGGGCTGGGGCCTCTTTCTTTCTGACCTGGGGCAGAGAACAAGATCCTTCCAAGTTCTCCCTTCAACAACTATTTCCCTCCTCAGAATGGACTTTCTGGACAGGTGACAATATACTTTTAAGTCCTTCTTCTAAGGGCAATAGAAACTGCCTTACTTAAGGCACAAGGAAAAACAAAGGAAAAATAATTATTGAGTATCTGCTACATGCCAGGCAGTTTGTATATACAAATCTCATTTATTCCACATGGTAACCGGTTGAAGTGGGTTAGCCCATTTTACAGATGAGAAGACTGAGGCACGAGAGATTAGCTCTTACAAGTCCATATAGTCGCTAAAATTAGGATAAATCAGAGATCGGAGCCCAGAATTCTCTCACTCCAATGTCCGTGTTCTTCCCACCCTGCTGACTACCCAAACACGGGAGGATGGACAAGGAACCAGCAAAGACATGGACTAGTTACAGAGCCTAGACTCGGAGAGGTCCTCACTGGTTCCTCCCTGCATTCTGGATCTCTCCGTAATCAGCTTCCTGAGGCCAGACTGTTCTTTGCTGTGAGTCCTTTTGCCTTTGATTTTTGCTTTTGCCCTTGTTGAGCGTCCTTGGGGAACTGTCCGCATAATGGCTCTCTGCTTATTACCTCTTACATCCTGGTCTCAGCTTGTGCCCTCAGTTCTTGGCAAGCTCCTCCAGGTTTTTTTTCCGCTAGCAGAATTATTTTCCCATCTTCATTCAAAACATGACATTAGAGCTCCAACCCTGTGCTGGGTGCTGGACGAGGAGCTGGGGACCACACTGGTTATCACTCAGCAAGCACCCACTGCCAGACAAGACCCACACGTGCTGAATGTTATCACATAGCATCTCATTCAACTGTCTCCAAATCCTTAGGGTAGGGATCAGTGTCTCTGTGTGGCAGATTGGGTAACTGAGGCCCAGAGTCATTGCGTAAGCCGCCCAGTGTCACACAGATGGCCAGTTCTGAGCCTTGGCCCTGTGTGGTTCCAGCACTTGTGGCGTTAACCCCACCCACAGGGCACGGTCAGGGAGATAAACTCATTCCCCTCCTCTCTACTCTGCATGCCTGGTTCTTACTATAATTTAATATACCAAATACCTCCCACTGGGACTCTGCTGGGATAGAAGAGAAATATGTGATATGTCCACAAGGATCTTCAGTCCATCTGACAGCCCTACGGCTCTGAGCATTGCTTGAATTGCCACTCTGTTTTGTTTGGTCACTTTGGTAGGTGACAAGACGCATGAAGTGCGCTGTATGACCTTCCTTGGTTCCTGGGACACTCTTCTCGCGCATCCCCTCCCATCTCTCCAGTGTTCCCTTTGATCTCCTCAGGCTGCTCTCTAGCTCCACCCGCCTTGCAAATGTTGGTGTCCTGCCAGGCTCCATCTTCAGCCTATCTCTCTCCTCACCCTACATCGGGGCTTGCAGATTTGAACAACCACAGGGAGTGTGCAGAAATTCACATGGCAGGCTCAGCATTGAACAACAGCTGCTTCTACAGCAATGAAGCAAAATCTTTGCCCGGCTACGGTCTTGAATCATACTCACCTATCAAAGCGCCCAAACAAAACAGAGTGGCAATCCAAGCAATGCTCGGAGCTGTAAGGCTGTCCCTCTTGTTCGTATTTCTGTTTTTCCAGGACAATTTCATCTATCTCAAGTATAAATGAGGTATATTACCTATATAGTATATTATGTATTATCTACTTCCTCCGTGTTGATAACTCCTGCATCTGCTGTCTTCAGCCCAGTTCTCTCTCCTGGCTTCAGGCTCTGTGCATGTTAAAGGATCTGCCGACATCTCCAGCTGCCCCCAGACCCAACTCGGCCAAACTCGAATGCATCGTCCTGTCGGTATTTATTTTACCGCTCTCTCTCTCCAGCCCTCCTGTAGCTGCCCTAGTTCAGGCTGGCACCCTCGTCCCCTGCAATATTGCCATAGATTCCCACCCAGGACCAACTCCCCTCCCACCCACCCTCTCATTGCTGCCTGAGTCGTTGATCAAACATCCAAATCTAGGGCTACTTACAGCTAAAAAATCATAACCTGTAGAAAAAGACACAAGCTCCTTAGCTCAGCACTCCAAGCCCTCCCCAACCTGGCAGCACGAACATCTAGAGCCTCCCCTGGTTCCCACTTCATTCTCTGGGTACGATCAATTGTGTGTCCTTCACCTACATACACCACAGAGTGTCACACTTGGGAGTCCCTAGGCCTGCTGTTGCCTCTGCCTAAAAAACCTTCCTTCCCACCCACCCACACCCCGCCTTTGCCCGAGCAACTGCTGCGTACACTGAAATCGTACCGTGGTGCCACCTCCTCCCTGGAAGTCTGCCCTGACGTCCCCAAGCCTGGACCAGGCACCCCTCCTCCAGCCTCCCACCATCCTGTACCATGGCTCAGGGTTTCAGCATTGCGCATTTTCTTGTCTGGGAGCTAGAGGGTGATCCCTTGTGGCAGACACTGGAGTTGCCCACCCAACATCTGTTACCTCTTTTCCTGACTCTGTTCAAGCAAGGAAATTCTCAGCCCTGAGGCTGGTGGTTTTTTAAAAACAGTTACCACTTACTGTGAGCCATGCATTGGGATAAGCTCCTTACATGCATTAATACATTTAATCCTTACATCAACCTGTGAGGTGTCACTATTCCCATTGTATAGATGAGAAAACTGAGGAACAGAAAGTTTAAGCTCCTTGCCCAAAGTTATCTAATTCAGAAATGGTGAAGCTGGATTTGAACTCAAACCGTCTGGCCCCAGAGCCTTGCTCTTAACAGAGATAATATACTTATTGCCTTTCCTGTGAACAGTGCATCACGATGGGCCCAAAGCAGCCAGTGATGGCATCCCACTCTGGTTCACCTGTGACTGGTCCAGGAATAGGCATGTGACCCAGACATGGCCAACGGGTTATGAAAAGAAGTCAGGTGGGCACTTCCAGGGAAGATATTCTTCCCCAGTAAAAAAGAGAGAGGCGAAGATCCCTAACCTGTCTTGTTTCTGTCTTTGGACATTAGGATGCTGTGGGTGAGGGGGAGCCATCTGGTGGTCTAAGGAGAACCATCACTGATGCACCAAGAATAGCAGAGCAGGAGGTTTCAAGAGCCTGGGTTCTTGAAGGCAGCATTGAGCTATGGAGCCTACAGCCTCTGGACAGCACAGCCTGCAATTTTTTCTTGTTTGATAAGATAATGAATGTCTTCATTGTTTAAGCCACTGTCGGGTGAGTATTCTGTTAACTGCAGCCAAACCTGTAACTGAAAGTTGGCACTTGTCCCCAAAGTCGCATCAGAAGAACAAGGACAAGTGATTTGAGGAAAAGAAAAGAGAAGTTTATTAATTTGCCAGCAAATGAGGAGAACGGTAGACTCTCATCTTAAAGTACCATACTCCTATCTATAAACAGAAATACAGAGCCTTTAAAAGGAGCTTTCAGCTTGGGGCTATGACTGTTTAACTATAGTTGATGGTCTTGATCGACCCCATCTCCTTTTCATGACCTCTGCCTGGATGATTCCGTTGAGCCATTTCCTGTGGTGCTAAGAACAAAGGACATTCCCCTGCCCCTCTGTCTTGGGCAAGAATGCAGGTTTTAAGTTTCAAAAAGAGTGAGAGGGGTTTTAATGAGACAACTTTTAAAACATTTTACCCCTTTTTAGGCCATTCCCTCTGTCACACCCCTAAATCAATTCTCTGAGCAACATACTCTGTTACATTTGTGTCAGTCTGAGGAGGAATGAGGGGGAGAAAGTGCAAAGGTCTTTAT